>CANNZV010003860.1:0-31008 GCA_947561585.1 Caprella mutica | reverse complement strand
CACTTTGCTTTCTGACTTCTTCTTCATGCCCCTTGTATTTATATTTAATTTCCTTTTGACGTCGACTAGAAATTCCTTCGTTTCGAAGCAGACGTTAAATACTTCTAAATATTAATAGCTCTAATATTTTTGTGGCCTGAAATATTCTCACAGATATAAACAAAAGATATTAATTAATTGAAATAATGAAATTTGTCAACTACCGTTTTAAGTCAGTCTTGAGCATCTTGTTCAAATTTATGATATTTTTAAATGTATGTTAATGATGTATATGCAGGCAAAACATAAATTACGCGGAGACTTGTCCTAGCGGCGAGTTGTCCTCACGGCGAATTGTCCGCGGCGAGTTGTCCTAGAACCTATATATGTATAGGTCCCCCCCCCCTGCTTACCACCCTATAATTGAGTTCCAGTAGGTCAATAAATGGGTAAAAGCTATCTAAGTATGTAAAATTGAATAAATATTGAGAATAAATATATTTACTAACTATTAAACTGTTTTAGAACCACTATTTCGAAATTGATCATAATACCATTTATCGTCACCCCAAATATCGACACATCGATTTATTTTAAATATTGATGACCGAATTAATTTCTGATTTTATATTTAAGAAATGCAATTAAAAACCAGCAAAAGTGTATGAACATTATTATTATTATTTTTTATTTGAAGCGTAAAATTGCGCATAACAAATTCTCTATACCTACCTAATCACTTTCGGTAGGTTTGTCCTGAATGTACCGTATCGTCATACATCTCATCAGTTAAACTGACACTCTGATTGTAATTTTAAATGAAATTAATTACATTTTTGTAACAATAATAAAAATATATGGAGACATCGATTTGTAAAATACCTAAACCATAGAAATGTTTCTAAGTCTTGTTATAGACGAAAATAACTGAAACGTGACGATAAATGGAGAGGGACGATAAAACGTGCCGTTATCCTAGTCCAATTTATTTTATAGATTAAATAAATTTTAAAATTGAATAGAAACAGGATATTTAAATATCATGTCAATATATTTTCGTGCGTATCATAGTTACATTCTTCAGGTTTAATACCCGTCATTTACGAGCGGACACCAAATAAATAAATAAACACACTAAGGAAATTATTAGTATAGAATAGGTTTGCTATGGGTCCTTTCTCTATTGAATCAGCCCAATTGATTATATGTAGCCCAATATTGATATACATTTTTCTCTAAATAATTGTTAATAAAAAAATATGATCTGTTTACTTTTACGGTCCGGGAAAAAAGTTCGAACTGTAAAAAGTAAATCAAAAAAAGTTCAGACCGTAAATGGAAATCAGAAAAAAGTTCGGACAGTAAAAGTAAATAAAAAAAAAGTTCAGACCGTAAAAGTAAATCAAAATCAAATTTCGGCCCATAAAAGTAAACATTAAAATTTCTAATAACGAAATGAAAATCAAAATTTTAAATCATATCAGAAAATTAAAAATTGTACTAATTTTTTAAACATTTAGGCTTGTAAATGTGATACCGCTGATACGCGTAAAATGGGCAGTATACTTTATAAAAATGCCGTTTTCTCTAATGAAAATGTTGTAAGTAATTAGTTGTATAAACACGAGAGTTTGTAGCGATCATTAAATTTGTATTTAATTTTTTTAAACAATTTTTCATAATTCATTATTTTTTAAAACTACTTTAATCTCTTTAATAATTATAGCTCTTATTCCAATACTCTTTAAAAGCAAATTAAAAATAGGTTCAGAATAATTATACAAGTCAGTAGCTTACAATCCTCCATACCTACCTAACTAGTTAACAGTGTAGCTACTCTCCTTAGTTCTTAGTTACCTACCTAGGTATTTCCCATGAATTAAATAGTTAGAAGGATAGTCGCACTTGAAAACGGCGTGAAAGTGTGACGTCACGCGCGCCATTCATGACGTCACCTGGTATACAGATACTCGCATGGGAAATATTTAGTTATAGATTTTCATGAAATAACTTTAGATTGCTTGATCAAATATATAATTAAAGACATCGTAAATGTTAATATATAATTATATATATACCTAATACTTAAATCATTTATTAAATTTAGCTCAGATCATGAATCAAATAGTTAAACTATTTAATTCATGGTTCAGATGGTATTCAATAATAATTAGATTTGTGTCGACTAAGATCGATTGTGTATTCCTTCAACAATGATTGATATTGCAGAACTATAGAGAGTAAATTCTAATATAAAAATGTAGGTATAAGAACTATATATCACGATAAAGTCGATATGGTGAAATATATATATTTAATATTTGTCGGTGGATTTCTTCAATTAAGGAATGAATGAAAATCATAGATCACTAACTTTATATTGTTGTTCATAATATACATATCCTCAAAAACTGCAAGTAGCGTTTAAAAAAATGAAAATTGTGAATTTCCATGATAAAAATATAATTTTAACAAAAATAATAATACACATTAAGTTAAAAAGTTTAAGTTAAAAATAAAATTAATGAATTAGTTTGGAGAACTTGTTCAGTTTCTTTCTTTTATTTTGAATTATATTTCTATTTAAACATTTTAAACGGAAGTAAATCCTACACCTCATATAAAATTGGACAACCTCTTTGGGAACTTTACATGCCGGAGTGTAAGAGAGTTCGGTTAGCTTTTCGAGAGCATTGTAACCTTCTTTCAGGTTCTCACCATGTATGGACTGAAAAACCTTCTCAATAGAAGTGAAATCATCAAAATATTCTTGGTTCATTCGTTTCAAACCTCCTCTACTGACAAAGGATGTCCAGCTATCAGGCTCGAATTCGGCAACAGAGCCTAGGAATGGGTATTTTTTTGAGAACTTGTTCACAATGAATCCAAGAAAATATTCCATTCCAGGAGAATCTTCACTTGCAAACTCACAAGCAGCATCAAGTTGGTCAACATTGAGGTTGTCAACATGAGGAAGCATTTCAGAAGATAATTGTGCTTCAAATATTTCATTGCATACATCAGCTGACAGGCACTCTCCAACATTGAATTTATCTCCACAAAAACGTTTGGAAGGAGAACTGTTCTGTTGTAGCTCTGTCAAGTTTTTTGTCATAACTCTTGATGCCTCTGAAGGAGTTGTATTAACATTTGACGATACTAGAACAGTTCTCCTTCCTAATATGTAACTCTTAAGTCTATTCTTAAAGCTAAGTGGGCATGGGTTATCATGAGCTCGTCCCATTTGACGAATCAAAGAAAAAAAATTCTCCAGAATATCTTGGTTGAGACGGCGAGTAATAATGAAACTAATATCAAACTTCAACTTCATTTCCTGAAACAGTGAAAGGAGAGATTTACAGTTCATAATGATTCCATTTTGAAAGGGTAAGTTATAGTTTTTTGTCTGAACTGAACAATTTTCCATGAATGATATCATTTCTGAAAGCACTTCAACTTGATGTTCGGAATTTGTGAAAGCATTTTTAGACGGATTTTGATCTTTCAAAACGGATGAGTTCATGATATCAAACCAACGATCTGTTAAGAGAATGAAATTGGAAGTCTGCAACTAGTTATCAGTTTTAACTTTACCTTGATAACCAAGATACTGTATGGCACAACCAACAGAATTAGAAAGTAATTGTGCTGCTACCTTAACATTCTGTCTATCAGTTTTCACTACAGATAAGTGTCTTTCATTCACTTTATAAGCAATTCTCAGGTCTCCTGTCTGACACGAAACAAGTTCAGCTACTGAAGTGCTATCTACTCTACCGGCTGGTGTAATGAAACCGTAATCCAAAAAATTATTTCGTATGAGCTTTAACAGATGAGGAACATCTGCAAAAAAATGAATCTGTCTACTTGTATCGTAAGGATTAACAATTGAAGTATTTTCAACAGATACACCCAACTGCGAGTGTAAACCACGATTACAAGGCCCTAAATCACTAACTACACTAACTACCATAAATCCACTTTCTTCAACAGCTTTCAAGAGGGCAAAGAAGACTTCTACTGTTAAATTACAATCATAGTCAAAGAACACTGGTTGCTTCCAATTATCAAACAAACCTCTTATCATCACCACTTGTACTTTACTGTGTGGTTTGTAAATTCTATCACTACCCTTGTCATATACATACTGACTGGCGATAGACATTTCATCGAAGGACATAACACACACTCTACTTCTGTCAGACATACAAGGACTTTTACATTTTAAAAGTCTTAACACAGACTTCAACAACCCTGGCTCACATTTGATGGAAGAAGTCCACTTTATCAAGGTTGTAGGACATGGTAAGGGCAATTTCCAGACATCACGGATAAACTTGTACGCTTTTGAACTAATACATTTCAAGGACAACCCATTGGCTATATCTTCCTCACTCCATTTGTGAACTTTACCTTTGCTATTGTCGACCATAGCACTTATCTGAACGGGAGTGAAATATTGAGATAAGATGCATCGCACTTCATCATCAGTTTCTTGCATTGATGAATCCAATTTCACCACAGCCTCTTTGGCAAGACAAAGCTCGTGTTTTAATCTCTTGATGATCGTTCCCTGAGAATTTTCTGAGTCTGTGATGGTTCTCTTCAATGCTCTATTTTCCTCTTGCACCGCACTATTCTTTTTTTCCAGTTCTGCAAGACGTTTCATCACTGTTTGGTATTCTACTGTGAACTTTGTGTAGTCTGCATTGCATGAGGTATTTGTTGCATGATAGTTTTCACAGGCGGAATCTGTTGGTATATCAATAATTAGAAACTGCAACTTAAGAAAGAAACAAAAATAAAAAGCATAAGTAATTATATTATTTTGATACATAAGTGAGGACAGTAACATTGCCTCTGATAATGCACTTGCTGCAGTAGCTAGATATAACTTTTTGGCCAACTTGACTTTTTGAATGTCAGAGTAGCTATATAATTTGAAAAGAGCAAAGCTACTTACCAATCAGAAGCTGTGCTGTATCCCATGCAGCATTTAGTTTGGGCTGGAACTCTTCTTCTGTAACAAGAATTATCTTTCTAAAATTTTATATACCTATTTGCTTGTCTACATCGGAGTAAGATAATAATCTGAAGAAATTAGTTATATTAATCACAGAAGTCATGTAGAAACGTAGATTGATGTGTAAGTATCAAATGTCCAGTAGGTATCAGGAATATCTCATGTTAGATATATATTCACCAACTGGATCTCCTGGACTATATGCCCCCAGAAAAAGCCAAGAATATATATTTGTAGTCAATAATAAAAGCAAATATGATGGCCCAATAAAAGTTTGAAATTAATCAAAGCCCCAGACCAATGACACTAAAAATCAATTTTTAAAGTCAAAATTAAATAATCCAAACAGAGAATAGGAGTCATAACTATGGTCTTTTATTTAGCTAAAAATGCTGTAGCTACTTATGAAGGTAAAAGAAAAATAGGATGCCTCTTACACAACTTTAAATTATTTAAAGTTCAGACTCTGTAGCTAATAAGAACAACAAGCAATAAACAGCAAAAATTTCAATTTAATATCATATAACATAATAAATTAAGGCATTGATGATGTATTAGTTAGCTACCTGGTGGTTGTGAAGCAGTCAACTCTTCCACCACTTTCCTGTTTGATCTGCACTTGTTTCTATCCTCCCTGGAGAGAGCAGAACCTGTAAGAAAAGAGATTTAATTAGTTATGATGAATAGTTATATCTGATAAATAAAGAAATTTAAATCTGATAAATACATATTACAATTTAATAAGAACTACACAAGGCAAGATGGACAAACAGAAGATAGGAAGTAAAAAAGAATAAAAAATCTTCTATGGCAAACGATGTATCTTTGACTGGCCTAGAGGCTAGAACCTAATTTAGTATATAGCTATGTACAAAACTACAAACATGCCACTCTGGAAAAAGTGGTCTTTTCTGATGGATCAATCTCTATTTTTGAGTTTAGCAAACATTAAAATACAGTAATAAATTAATGGGAACTGTATAATCTTCAGCATTTAGCCTCTAAAATTCATCTGTTAGCCTGACCCCTGAGGTATTTTCCAGAGTGGCAAACATGATGGCAATTATTGGCAACAACAAATATCTAATGTTAATTTTTTTTAATATACCTGAAAAACCTAGGAGAAAATAAAGAAAAACAAGCCATCAAAAAATAATTTACTCTCCAAGGGAACTCTGGAGTCTGTCAGTCTGAACTAGCCAAATTATTGGCTAGTATTACCCCAAGTAATGAAGCATGACCTTTCCTGGAGAGAAAAGGTCATAATTTTTGAGCCTTTCAACTCCTCAATGAGAGAAATATCTAATCTCCTTGTTGTGATGTTATTTGGAGAGTATTTTTCAATAATTGCCAATTTTGGAGAAAAATTGTGGTTATTTTTGGAGAGCTTGAGAGAGAAATGGAAAGTCTGAGAGCCACACTCTCTTACTTGGGTTTTACAGTATTACCATACTTTATTACTTGGTCCAGGATCCAAACATATTCAGAATTTGAACAGAATTTCTGACTAGATAGGTATAAGGCCACTCTGCATATTGCATAAGACATCCTGACTCTCAGGGACTTAAATTGATATAGGGTCAAGCAGGTATACCAAGTAAAATAGTATGTCTCATAAACTCACCATTTGTCTCTCCAGCTCTCTCCAAAATTCAACAAATTCTCTCCAAAATGATAAAATTTTCATTAATTCTCTCCAAAATAACATTGTAGCATAGGAGAAAAATAGAAAAAACTCGCCATTTGCATTTGAAGGGCTCAAAATAACTGTCACAAACTCGCCATTAAAATGGCGAGTTTGGACATGCTATATTACTTGGCAGGTATATTGCGGCACACTAACTAACTGCGGCCTCTAACAACAGAAACATCATAGTTTCAAAACACACATTAAAAACTTAAATTAATAAATTATAGCATGCACTGTGTTTCTTTGATAGATATAGAGCATTCTAAGGTAATTTCGGTTCAAAATGTTTAAGAGACTCTCTTGAGAAGGCCGTAATTTAAAATTAAAGGGCCGCAATTTACCTGCGTGACCCTAGAATTACCTACTCTCAAGTCTCAGGCCTCAGCTGATTAAGATTTCAGAATCAGGGACAGCTAAATTAATGGTAACATAGGAATTAATTCAAAATCTCCCTCAGCTAAATTAATGGTACCTAACATAGGATTTAATTCAAAGATTCTCTCCCAAGATCTCAAATTTTTACAAGTGGGCTCAGATTTGTCTCAGAGGAGAGGATAGAGTTTTGGGAAAATGTTCCATATTCTGGAATATTGCAGACTGGAACTATAGGGTAGGTAGGTACCTAGTACCTACCTAGCCTAGAATGGGAATTTAATTTAGGTACCCAAGTTATACTTATACATAATATAATCATAATGGCAACATAAACTCACAAAGTTTAGTGGAGGAATGTGGAGGAGCAAGACCAGCATTTTGAGTGACAGATGAGGGAAGAGATGCTGAAGGTATGAGCAAGGTAGGAACTGCATCTTCTTCAATTGATTTTAGTTGGGCAGGCACAGGGATATTTAAAAGTTCATATTTCAAATTTCTTTTAAATTTCACTGGCTCAAAATGAAGAGAACATACACGAGCATTATCCGTATTTATTTTGTCACTGCGTCGGCACTTTGCAATCCATTGTCTCTTTAGCTCAATATCTTTGGGAAATCTAAAGAATTGAACACTAGACTGTTTACTTTGCTTTTCAGAACATCCAAATACACTGCATTGAATAGGCATTATACCTAGCTGACTAGTTAAACATAGACCAAAGTAAACAATGCAAGAACGGTTCAACGATAGAACTTTGAAATCCAAAATCGTATTCCATGTGACGTCACCTTCTTTTTCTTCGTCTGTATTTCTGTCGAGTGCGAGTATCCTTCTAACTATTTAATTCATGGTATTTCCAATATTCTTAACTTTGTCATTTAGGTAACTTAGTTTGTTTCAATATAAAATTTCTTTTTTTTTTTTTACCATAACCTTATGTCCTTATTGATATTCATTATGTTCTAAAACTTACCAATTTACCAGATTTCATAGTCACTTATAAAAATTTAAAATTCAACTAGTGTCCGGCGTTGTTACTGACTCTCACACTACTAAACTAAACGCTGGGTAAGTTAAACGCTCTCTGAATAATTATACGAATTTATTTTAAATGTTCATTACTTTCTCCCTGTATACGTGTATATATTTATCTATAATAATTAAAATGCTTGTAATATTAGGAAATTGAAATACCTTGTTAAAATAGATAGGATTTAATTTTTTTATGCATTATAAAATAGTAAGACTGGTTATTTCTAAATTTCAGGTCTTAGCACTGTACCATCTACCAATACAAATTAGCATCACTCCTCGTATTCTTTCCATCCCTTTCTCGGGCTTGTGATATCCAAACTCAGAATTATCATTGATAAAAAGTTTACTACCTAAATAAAAGTATCTTTTTACAAGTTCATTCGTCCTATATTTAACTAACTAAAGTCCAATGCTCACCGCATCTGCAGGGAGGGCGCTGCATAGTGTTATTGTTTACATTCCTGATCAGCTGTTAAAATGAGAAATGAGATGCAATCTATTCTACTATTAGCAGTGTCTACTACTGCTAATAGTAGTGCTCATTTTAGCCACTTTCAATGCAACAACTTAGCCCTATAAACAACGTATATGGATTCTATCTCTTTTCGATTGCTGGGATATCGATTCGATGGATTGTTCCATCGAATCGACAGACCGTTGTTTGTAGGGAGGTAGAACTAATGAAAAAGTAAGTACTTACGGATTGTACGGCGTTTCTTGCGTATGTACGTATTTGTGCGTATTAGCGAAGTTCTAGTTCCAGATTATATCAGTAGATGGCGCTGCATTTGTGAAATAATTAAATTATTTTTTTCAAATAGGAGTTTAAAAAATGAAATAACTATTTCTTATTCCATTATTAATATCCCTTTATCGATTTATCAACATTAGAGAAAAAGTTTGTCCAAAGGTTTACTACCCCTTTAAGCCATACAAGGAGCTCTAACATCAAATTTATTATGATTCAATATTAAAAATGGAATATTCTTCAATGGAAAGGTCATTCTTTGATAATTCATGCACATATCGCTTGTTTGCGAGAACAGTGTCTTAAATTCAAAAAAGCTGTTTTTCAGGAGAAGCATATTAGTACATGTAATGTACGTACATTAAATGGTATATCGTTAGGACATTTAGCCTCTCTAACGGTATATTTTTGAGTTACTATGATGATTTCTTTACCAAAATGATCAGCATTTTATGATTTATATGTCTATATGGATAACTCTAAAATACATGTTTTTGTGTTTATGACGTTGTTGTTGCAAACAAGCGATATTTATTAATAATAAATATTTTAAATTCATTATATTTATTTCCTTTTTTATTTTAATAAAGTTCAGACCGTAAGAGTAAAAATAAAGAGATCCAAAAAATAATTTAATACAATTTACATTTTTAATCTTACAAGTTTTACGTGAGTTTTGCCAGCGGTTGCACAAAAAAATACATTTATATATCTGCGTGTAACTTAATTTTCAAGCTTTATGGCGTATACCCTTCCTCCACCAAACGCGTCATATCACATATTTTAGCAACGAAGATTTATTTATTCATTGTGCATAATACACACTCCCTACAATGGCAAAAAGGATAGGCAACGCAAGATGTACTGAAATAACCTTTATTCTCGGATGGATGATAACACTCTAGTACTAACCATATCAACTCTTATGACAATATTCTTAATCTAAAAAAAATCATTTAACAATAAAAAATTTCCAAAATTTTAAATGGAATGGTATGCGAAAAATGGTATATTAGTGAAACTCAATACTTAATATTACCATATATATAACAATTAACAGAAAAGAGGTATATAAAATCTATTTACAACAGTTCCTAAAGTGATTGCACTGCTATTTGGTTAAGAAATATCATAATAGAGAAGAAAAATAGACTACACTTTTCACTGAATAGAATATTAAAAGGGGTAGCATTAATTATTTTATAGGAATTCTCACTTGCAGATAAAAGAAAAGAATATAAATAAGTACAAAGCTTAATAAAACGGACGGTCCGGCATTCTTAGGATATACTTAATTATTAGAGCTACAGCGTCGAGTATAGTTAACTACTATATAATAGTTAACTACTATATGATAGTTAACTACTATATAATAGTTAACTACTATATAATAGTTAACTACTATGAAGAAGTTAACTACTATGAAGAAGTTAACTACTATGAAGAAGTTAACTACTATGAA
Organism: Caprella mutica; assembly: GCA_947561585.1. Lineage (NCBI taxonomy): Eukaryota > Metazoa > Arthropoda > Malacostraca > Amphipoda > Caprellidae > Caprella > Caprella mutica. Next base: position 20,696 of record CANNZV010003860.1, on the reverse strand, counting down.
GAAGTTAACTACTATGAAGAAGTTAACTACTATGAAGAAGTTAACTACTATGAAGAAGTTAACTACTAGAATTAATTAACTACAGTAAAACTCCTGAATTATGAAGCACTCTAGTAAGGATGGACCTGAGTTATGAAATTTTTTTATGTTTCAATTATAGAAAATGATACACGTCAAGAATTTCGTCTAGTTATCCCTCAGAGACCATAGTTTTCTAAGATTTTAATCATAGAAAACTATCTACTGCACCCGAGATATGAAGTGGCTCTGAGTTATGAAGTAACCATCACTTCATAACTCAGGAGTTTCACTGTATTATGAAGTAGCTAATTACCTTCTTGTAGACGCTATGGAAAATGGCAGCAGCGTAAACTTTATATGACATTTCCATTGAGTAAAGAACTCTTGCAAAGCTAAACTGCTGTAGTAGACTTCAGTAATAAACATTTAAATGCAGGTTGATATACAGGGTGGCATTAGAGATGGGCAGCTTTGAAACACTAATGAATCAATACCACATTTTTATTTATCTTAACAAATTTATTGAGTAGAGACCAAATTCTCCTCATACAACCGATGCATTTTGGTAGCAGTAAACCAGCATACAGTTTATGAAGAAAAGTTGATATGCTACAAATAATGAACCTCCAGTAATTGATTCATTAACCTACATGTAATTCATTGAATAAATATCGAAGTGTTATACCATTTGAAGATCAATTCTTAACATTTTCAAAATTTAAGCTCTAAATGGTATATTTGTCTATCATTTAATTCAATCAATTCCATGTAGATTTACCGTTCTAAAACTGTACATCTTACATGCTCATCCTGTATGAGAAGAATAGGAGTTTATTACTAAAGTGAGGGATTATCAAATGAAGTAAAGTTGGGACAGTGAACCATTTTAGGGTAAGTTACGAAATAGACGTCAGTTCCACATTTTCGTTCATATAAGACAAAACGACAGGTAGCTATAGCTAGTAATTATTAAATAATTCAAATTGGAATCCAAGATACCTGCAGGTATCATGGATACCAATAAAAATTAAAAAGCTACCAAGTATCATATCGTTTTGGCTTACATGACCGAAGATGTAGAACTGACCGATGATACGTAACTTACCCTATTGGATCTCAGTGTTCTTGTTGGCTATATTGAAATTAAATAAAAAGAATCCAGCAGCAGAATAATTAGCGGCTGCAGTTGAAAAATAAACTAAAACGTCAAAATATATGAAAAGAATAACTGAATTTAATAATATCTGTGTAGAGAATAATTATACATTTAATAAAAATGAGACTAGATTCATTGGCAGAATGAACTAAAAGTGAAAGAATAATTTCCTTCACTAGTTATTTTAAAACTGCAATTAGGTGATACAAAACTGAAAAAAAATGAAAGCTGGGAAGTTTTTAACGAGTTTTGCATGATCAGTAATGTGAATAAATTACAATTTAATCGCAGCGGGGTGATTTTAGAGATCCTTGGAAGAAAATTAGCCTCACTATAATATTTTCCGGTGAAAAGAAAAATCTAACCATGAAAAAGTACCACCTGAAAAGTAGTTACAGGGAATGTTAGTGACTAGTAAAGCGCTATAATTTCAAACAAACTTTCCTTACTGATCGCAAAAACTCCTCCATAAGAAATGCATCAATAATGTGTTTATGAACATTCATATGTACAAAGGTAGAGAGAAGAAGTGATTAGTGCTGCATATGGTTCATTATGGACTGTCCCTCTTCCCCTAGTTTCTTGCAGAGGTACGACACAGCTGGTTTGTTTCCCAGGCCAAAGAGATACAGAGCGTATTTCCTCTGAACATTGTCAGCCAGAGACAGCATTGTCTGGTCACCAGCAGCTAGTTTGTCTTTGGAGTCAGAGGGCTTTTCGTCGGACAGACCAGATCCCAATAGCTGTGAGAGAAAATAAAGCCACTATTAGTCTAGGTAGCCAGTGAATTGCTTGAAAACAATTGCTCGAGTACAACCGATCGAAAAACAATTGCTCAAACGAAAATTGCTCAAATGATCAATCACTCAGATAATCCAAAAAAAATTGAATACAGTTATTATTAATTAGCTACTAATTTGAAACAAGGAGAGTTAGGTGCAGCTAATCGAAATGATTCCACTTCATGATTAACTGACTTTTCGACAATTGATCGATAGAACAATTGCCCAAATGATCAATTGCTAAAATAGTCAAATTTCGAATATTCAATTGCTTAATGTAAAAGAAATGGAAAGGTCAACAAGAGAAAATTAAAAAAAGCAAGTGGCACGAATACCTCAGTTTATGCTGAATGTCTCGGGAACAACCGCATCCTCCTGCTATCAGTAGTTCCCACTAGCTACCCGAGTTGCTAAAACCTATCAACCCTAACCTAGTCCTAGGAACATGAAGTTAGGAACATTTCGTCAGAGTACACGGGAGCTATTGACTGATGTAAACACGAAAATTGTAGTACCCAAAATTGATGTAAATTCCTGTTCCATAAAAATATGGAAAACAGGAAGAGTAAGATATAAATAACAAATACAGTAGCTAATAGAATGATAAATAGTAAATATCCATGAAGAATGAAATTCAGTTATTATAAATTACTACCAAATTAGAACCAGCACAGTTAGGTGAAGCAATTCGAAATGATTCACTTCGAGATTAGCTAACTAACCTTTATTAATTCGAACAGTTTGAGCAATTAGATCATATGAGCAATTGATTATTAGAGCAATTGTTCATTCAATCGATTTACCTAGAAGTATTAGTCCATTATCAAACAAAAACAATGGAATTGAAAGAAAACACTATAGAACATTCACCATGCTGCAATACGGTAGTGAATCACACTACCTATCTTGTTCATAACCCTAAGCATATTGTTCATAACCCTAAGCATCTTGTTCATAACCCTAAGCATCTTGTTCATAACCCTAAGCATCTTGTTCATAACCCTAAGCATCTTGTTCATAACCCTAAGCATCTTGTTCATAACCCTAAGCATCTTGTTCATAACCCTAAGCATCTTGTTCATAACCCTCAGAATCTTGTTCATAACCTTCAGAATCTTGTTCATAACCTTCAGAATCTTGTTCATAACCTTCAGAATCTTGTTCATAACCTTCAGAATCTTGTTCATAACCTTCAGAATCTTGTTCATAACCCTAAGCATCTTGTTCATAACCTTCAGAATCTTGTTCATAACCTTCAGAATCTTGTTCATAACCTTCAGAATCTTGTTCATAACCCTAAGCATTTTGTTCATAACCCTAAGAATCTTGTTCATAACCTTCAGAATCTTGTTCATAACCCAGAGAATCTTGTTCATAACCTTCAGAATCTTGTTCATAACCTTCAGAATCTTGTTCATAACCCTAAGCATTTTGTTCATAACCCTAAGAATCTTGTTCATAACCCTAGGAATCTTGTTCATAACCCTCAGAATCTTGTTCATAACCCTCAGAATCTTGTTCATAACCCTCAGAATCTTGTTCATAACCCTCAGAATCTTGTTCATAACCTTCAGAATCTTGTTCATAACCTTCAGAATCTTGTTCATAACCTTCAGAATCTTGTTCATAACCCTCAGAATCTTGTTCATAACCCTCAGAATCTTGTTCATAACCCTCAGAATCTTGTTCATAACCTTCAGAATCTTGTTCATAACCTTCAGAATCTTGTTCATAACCTTCAGAATCTTGTTCATAACCCAGAGAATCTTGTTCATAACCCAGAGAATCTTGTTCATAACCCAGAGAATCTTGTTCATAACCCAGAGAATCTTGTTCATAACCCAGAGAATCTTGTTCATAACCCAGAGAATCTTGTTCATAACCCAGAGAATCTTGTTCATAACCCAGAGATTCTTGTTCATAACCCAGAGATTCTTGTTCATGACCCAGAGATTCTTGTTCATGACCCAGAGATTCTTGTTCATAACCCAGATAATCTTGTTCATAACCCAGATAATCTTGTTCATAACCCAGATAATCTTGTTCATAACCCAGATAATCTTGTTCATAACCCAGATAATCTTGTTCATAAACCAGAGAATCTTGTTCATCTCAATCAATACTTTGATCATTTCATACGGAATCTCTCTCATTTTACCTGGTCTAGATATGGTTAGGATAATTCGTAACTCAGCCCAGACACCATTGACATAGTTACCTGCTTGGACAGTACACCACTCTCCACTGCTGCAGACATGAGGAGTGCCGCCCTCTGGTGGTAGTGTTGTAGAGCCAACTGCTGCACCGCCTCCCACAGGCAACAGCCACTCAGTAGACCGAGAATGCAGCCCTCCTGGAGGTGGAGAGGAAGGGATACAGTGAGGAACATAGTCTTTCTATAACGAACAATACTACTAACAAGAGGTTATTTAAATTTAACGTTTCTTTCGGTTTCAAGCTTTCGAATAGAAAGATTTCTCTTCATCATCAGGACAAGAATGGAAAAAGATTTCTCAAATAGAAAAATGGTATTCAACATACAACAGTCGGTCATAAAATTCATTATATCCAGGTTTTTCATTCTTGTCCTGATGATAAATAGAAATCTTAAAAAAAACCTTCAGTGTTAAGTTTGAATAACCTCTTGATAATATGTATTTCCCATTGAGTTTGAATTTTTTTCAATCTAAACAATTGAATGCAAAATAAAGTGTTCGGCAAGATATTTTAGTCATTTACGCTATCAAGATTCAATTTTTTAACATTAAAAAGAGTAGATCCCGGCCCTGTACCTGAATGTAAAGAGCCCCAACTGAAATAAATGAATATATCGTTCTTTCTTATATTATCGTGGAAAAAGTAGGAGGATCTTAGCAAAAAGTCTGGTGGAAAGACTTAAAAGACTTTGCGTGTGCACGACTCTTAAATGTGCTCTGCTATATGTTGAAATAAATAAAATGAGTGCCTACCTTATCTCCAGTAAGCAGGAGGTGGTTAGACCATTTCAGCAAGAGAGACTGCTGTTGTTTCCAAAGTTGAGGGCAGCACCTTGTCAGCCAGACACTCTCAGTCCACCGTCCATAGGACTGAAGGTAACCACAGGCCTCTGTGCCTTTCTGAACCAGACACAACAGTTCCACGCCTGAAAAGCAGTTAAAAGGAGAACTATAGAGTTAGTAACATTTTTTAGTTATGAATACAATTTTATGAGGTTCACGATTTTCTATGCAAACATTTCACCACTCAATCAGCTCTTTCAAGAATGTAACAAGTGGAACTTATGGGGTACACACCCTTAAGGGAACCTGAGTGAAATTATCTAAAGTAAAAACATCTAGACCATCAAGAGACACTTTCTAAAATTTCAGAAATCTGCCTAGAAAATAAAACAGTTATATTTTCCATTTTAAAACTAAAATAAAGTGAATCGTTGAGGTACTGATGAAGCTATAGGTGAAATGATACCACAATAGCAACAACAATCATACCCTAGGTATAGAGCTGGGCCAATAATGTAACTCATACGCTACAGTGAGCATCTGATTGAAACTACAGAATGGAAGTAGTTAGTTATAACTAAGTACAACATTAGACAAAAACTTTCATCTTAACACACCTTCTTCTATTTTTCCCGCGGCTATGAGGTTGGTAGCGACTAGTTTGATGGTACTACTACTCTGTGCTGAGTGACCTGTAGCAGCTACCAGACACGCTCTGAGACAGGCTGTGTAGTAGTCAGGGTTCTGACTGTCTTCGTCTAGAAGTAACCCTACGGCCTTGTCCCTCTCGCCTGAAATAATAGATAGACATGGTCAGTCTTAACCAATCAAAAGAAGGGCACACTACGTAAAACCCATTAATTATTATAGAGTCGAAACCACACATAATTTATATGGGTAATAGACATCCATTACTGATATCAACAGAGAAATTCAGTTTGTGGTTATTAGAATTATTTAGTGATTTTTTAAAGCAAAGAGTAGCATGTTACTTTAATTGAACAGAAATAGCTACATTATAATAAGAGCCAAGTTATTTCCTCACCTAACAAGGAGAGATGTCTGCAGAGTCGTGCCTTCTGTTCCGGAGTGACAAGCTTGCTCTCCTGTAGTGCCAGTCTCTCCAGTTCAGTCTTCCTATAGTCTGCACTGTCACAAAACAGATTGAACACAGTCTCTAGTGAGTCTACAGTCAGAGAGACAGCAGTCTCCCCCAGTCTCAGACTATTGCAGTCAGCTGGCGTAACTTTGGAAGACTCTTCTGTTCTGTCCGAGCCAGAACTTTCAGGGAATGATATGATTTCAGCACTGCTGTTACAACTGGGGTTGCTGCTCACTGAGGCTAAACTGTCGGGATTTTCTTCTCCTAGTATTTGTCTTCTGGCCATTTTAACGAGGTAGTGCATCGCCACCCGCCAGAAGCGCAGTTCCGACTGGTCGCCAAAGAGCATTGCCGTGATGAGAGCTCTGTGGCCAGTGGAGTTGCATTTTAGGAGAAAGGAAGTGATGACGGATGGGATAGACTTTAACCAAGTGTTGATAACGGTAAGCTGGTGTGCGGTGAAGCCATCTTCCTCTCTGAATTTGAGTGAATATCTGAAACAGATTTAATGTTTAATAATTAGAAGAGAATCACAGAAACAATGATTGGCCTTTAGATAGCTACTGTATGTAGCTAGTGAAAAAATGGTTAAAATTAATGGTTATTGATTGTTATGAAAATTAACTAACATAAATTATCCTCAATAAAATTAAATAAATGCACTAATGAAGTGCAAATAGAGTGAAGGATATATCTAACATTTTCAGTATTTTTTTAGTCAAATCGGGTAAAGAATTTATCTACCATTTAAACCCTTTGCTCAAAAACATTAGATAGACCCTTCACCGTATTCGCTATAAAGTTAAATTCAGTTGTTCACCTTTCTCGCCAGGGTTGGTGAGTGAGAAGTGTCCTGAGGTTGAGAGAGCCTTCACAGGAGAGGAAGTAGGGGGAGCCTATGGCCTCATTGACGCAGTAGTGCATGATGGGGGAGGAGCTGAAGGAGAGAGTCACATCCATCACCTTCACTGCCCCATCAGCTGTGGCTAGGATGGGTCTGTCTGAAGCAGCCCAGTCTCCATCTAACACCCTAGTACTCCCCTCTCCTTTTATTCTACCTGTTGTGGAGAATAACAGCTGCTAAAAACTGCATAAATAACTACCCAACTGGTTGTGATAAATCAACGAGGCACTTGGTAGCTTATAGCTACTTAAAGAATAAACAATTGTTATATAAATTAAAAATAAATCGATTTTATAAATTCAGGAGGCTTCAGCTAAATTTACAAGATATTTCGCACCAAAATAATTTGCCTTCTTCATTCAATATTGTATTTAGTTAAATATTACAAAAGATGCATGATTGATATCAAACATCTTTTTGTTCTCTTAAAAAGTAACTTTTATGGTCTTGCGATATAAAGTCAAAATGTTTGTGAATATTGTTAGGCCATTCAGTTACACTAAAACTATACTATAAAAAAACAAATTCACTAACAGATTAAATGTAATATTGGAAATTTATTGAAAAAGGAGTAGAATTGAAAAAAAATTAATAGAATTGTAATAATAAGGTCAAAATAAAAATAAGTGCCTAATAGGTAATTAGCAATGTGAACTCACCAACTCTCTTGACTTCTTTGATGTCCCAGACATCAGCCCCATCATTAAACAGCACAAGCAGCTTCAAGTTATCACGTCCTGGCGCAAACCTGATCCTCTTGATCCATCCCCTGCCTGGGGGAAGATATTTATTTAACAACAAAATTACACCTTTGAACAGTAAGACTGAGAACAAGCATTTACCATGCAGAAGTATACAATTTGGGAGAAACTTTCGCTCACAGATTGCCACACTTAGAATGGCAGACTTCATTGGTCAGTAAATTACAAAACTATAAACTTTAAGCTCTCATTGAAGCTTAGAGTATTAAATAGACAACTGTAGAAAAGGCATGGAAATAAAAGGTACTTACCTGTATTTACAGAACCTGACTCCTTTGAGTTCAAGTTCCACATGCTCAAGTTACTTTCTGTGTCTGCTATCACCTGAAAAATAACACACAGAAGGCATCACTAGTGGGTAGTTAGAAATAGGAGTAAGTAGCTAAATATGGAGAAACATATAATAGATAAAATATTAGCTACTTTCGTTAGTCAGTAGCTACTATTAAATAATGCCTTAAAGAAAAAATGCCATCACAAGATAATCTAAATCTTAATACTACCTTCAGTTTACATTTGGGTCACAGTTAACAATTAATTGGATACTTTCTAATTGTTGAGCAACATTAAATGACGAAAAAAGCAATTTTTGATGAAAATAATTCATATTTCACAAATAGCTACAGACAATATTAAAACATAGCAATGCTCTTACATTTAAAACTGAAAATTAAATCAGTGAAGTACTGATTAATTAATAGGTGAAATGATACCCAAGAAAAACATCATACCCTAGCTATAAAGCTGGATTTGTCTCACTAAAAACACAGATTAGCTACCACGCAACAATACAGTGAAACAAATACTCAAAACATTATTTAGACATGTGAATATAGTCTACAGTTATCCAGTTTACCTTTAGCTACATTTTATATTTATTCTTCGTTTCTAATTTTTGTTAGTTAAAATGGGGCCTGAAAACTTCACATGTTTACTTACCATGAGGTGACTCTTGCAAGCTATGCAGGTTATGTGCTGAGTGGCAGGGTCGGGAGGCACCCTCACGCCATCTTTGATGACATTCCCCTCCACGGAGAGGTGGTACAGAGAGCCCTCCACATCACTCAGCATGAAAGTCTCCTTGACGACTCTCTCTAATGATTCTCCCCCCTTCAGTGAGTCAGAGTCACTACTTTTAGGAGATAGGCTAGACTCAGAGAGTTTGGCAGAGAGATTCTGAACGGATGGACTCTTGGAATGACCATCTGTTTTTGTATCGTCAGAGGAGGAGTGTCGAGTGGAGTCTGTGTCGCTGTTGGAGCTCTTCTTTCTCCTCTTCTTCACATGACTGGTAGGACTCCACTCCAATGCAGTGGGGAGGGGGAATCTTTGGGGCAGAGATCGCAACAGGGAGAGGTTCTGACAGCACCACAGCTCCAGAGGATCATTCTTGCGACTCACTAGAAAATATTGCCTGACAAAGAGATAAACTAGTGAAAAACACAAAAGAAACTAAATGAAAACAACTAACTAGCTTGTATCTGACTGAGAGGGAACAAAAACTCGTCGTTTTTCTACTTCATTATAATACCTTATTCTATAGAGAGCTGTTACTGTTGTTAGGACAACTACTTTGCAATTTATAGAATTATAAATTAATTCTTAAATAAGTCTATAGGAAATAAAATTATAATACACATCTAAAGATAACTATCACTGTCTATCAGTCACTATATTTTGAAGGTAGCTAAATGGATCTTTTTTTAAATCAATTTAAGAGCACTATATATCCACAGTAGCTAACTGTCATTTTCAGTGACAAAGAAGTGATAAGCTCAAACAACCTAAGATAACAGACCTGATTTATTGTTTTGAATACTCACTTCAAGTAGGAAACCCGAATGCCGTTAATGGGGCTCTCCTGCTGCGCGTTAGTCCTGAGTTGTTTGGCGACTCCTGTGGTGAAGTCCACACTGAACAGCTCATTGCGCACCTGCCCCTGAGCATTAGTGAGCGCTTGGTGGGCGAAAGAGAGAACACTGTCTAGAGATGTCCACTCTATGCCTCTGAAGTTGGAAAACAAATATTAGTCTTTAAAAGGAAATAGCAAGAGTGACAATATTTACTGAAATATTAATGATAGAATTTGTGAGTTTAAGAGATTTTTTTTTAACTATTTCAATGGGAGTCACATTATATTTAATGACAAGAAAAGTACCTAATGAAATTAGCTAATTCTATATGAAGGGTTGGATTTCAACTATTAAGTTATTAACTACTTGAGAAAAATGATGTCTGATTGTAAGATTCAGATTTTAATTCATTTGAATATTCCTATTGATCCAATCTGACCTGACAGCACATGTGTGCACTGATATCTCCCTCATCACCACTCCTGTGGCGGTGTTCACCAGCATCAGCACCCCAGTGCCACTCCCCACCGCCACCCTGGGGGTGTAGTGACTCAGGTTGCGGGTGGTGAGTGGGGGGCACATCCTCAGAACCACCGGGGGGTTGGGAAGGGGGGAAATACATCCGTAAGCACACAGTCGCAACTGTGAGGGAAAATCATTATAGATGAATATTTTATAGTTCTGAAGCGGGTCATTCTTTTCAATGTTGAAATGAATGAGTTATGCTACTATTGGCAAATTAAATCATAGTGTAAGGTCAGTTCGGTCATATAAAAAAAAATGATATAATAATAATTATTTAACTTTAAATTCTAACTATTATTATACGATTCTTATACAATTTAGAATTTAGCTACTCTACCTAATCATGTTTTTGCTGTATATAAATTAATTAGCTAGCTATTAAAACAATGCTTACTTTAGATTCATTGAGTGTTTTCATCAATCCAGTGAGAGACAAGTCAGGCACAGGCACCATCTCAGGGCAGTGCTCTTGAATAGAGTCTGCTACGTTGCTGTCATCCCTTACTGCGTCATCTAGCATTTCTAGTACCTCTCTGTTAGTGGTAGGACTGGACAGACTCTCAGTCTTTGCACTGTGTGGGACTGTGGCACTTGGTACGCGTGTCAGTTCTTTGAAGACTATTCTTCCGTCACCCAACAGTAGAACTATGGAAGAACATTAGCAATAGCGCATATTATGGTATCTCATAGGCCACACAATAAAGGCTCTAAATATCTAAAATATACATGGGAAAACATAAGTTAACTTTAATATTTTACAGAGCACTCATTAGTCATTTGAACTTTTACATAGCTAGTCCTTGTTTGATTTATTTTCAATAAATATATCATTTTTTGATAAACACTCAAAAGTAAAAAGCGTTTATGTTATATTTATTTGAATTCTGGAAATAAAGTGGGACACCAATGAGATTTGTGAATAGTTGTTAATTTTAGAGTCATTTTAGGGCATAGTTTAGAATTAGTACATTTAGTAGGGGTTTAATGTCTGCTTTGGTACCAAAGGCTATATCGCTGACAACAAAGGGAAATTAGGTAGATACAAAGGACTATAAAAGCAGAAAAGGAAATGGCTTCATGAACAAAATCACCTGCTACTATTTAAGAACTAGAGTTAGCTACTTGTAATGGTAATGTATTAGTATCAATACTCATTTTAATTTTGGTAGCTAATGGAACTTCCAACTAGTTTATGATTGAGAATTAGTTATTTGGTATTTAGGATATAATGCTGTAAATGATAGTGTGTTACTGTATACTCACCTAATTTAGTCTGGTAAATAGGCTCCACAGTGAGGCCCAGACAGCAGTTATTCTTGGACAGTCTCAAATTATCCGAAACAGAACGTCTCTCGTAGACCAACTCTGATCCTCCTGAAAATGGAAAGATAAGGATAAGGATGAATGAAAAAATATATAAACATCCAAGCCCTTGTATTATTTCCCTTATTTAGGAAATTTTGGGTCAAAAGTAAAACACCAGCCATTAGCTACAACAGCTAAAACTAATAAATGAAGTGTACTAACTGAGTCAGAGAGATAAGTTTCCTTCCTTAAAAAGAGAGTATCTACATTATTAGCTTATCACAGAAGATACCATTAGGGAAAATAGAAGTAGTCCTAAATTTCTTTGCAATTTATTCAATAGCCAAAATATTCTGAAACAATTGTGATTAGCTACTAATATTGGTGACAGAAAAATGATTGGAAAATTGTATAATTAAACTAAAGAAATAGATTCATACAAATGTAAAGACAACTCTTAAAGGTAGCGAGATATCTTAGTTTGAGGGAGTACCTTCAGCGCCATGTTGAGGGTGAGAAGACAGCAGCTTGTGTTCGTGAACTGAGACTGAGCCACTCTCATGCAGTGTGTACAGAACATCGTCCCGCCAACAGGAAACAACCTGAAACGGAGGGGAGAAACAGTAGAACAAAAATAGTGAAACATGAACAGTCAAACATATCCAGTCAAAAATAAACAGTCAAACAGACACCACTGGTAGCGAAAAAAAAATCCATTTTCAAACTAGTTTATTTTGCAAACTATCAAAACTAGAAATTTTCTAAAAACAAAATTTTATTTGTTTACTTTTTTTCCATCTATCTTGAAAATCTGTTAAAGTTACGACTAATATTAAACATCCTGCAGCGAATTGAAAAAATGGAAATAAAAAGGACGAGGACGAAAAACACATAAGAAAACTTTAAAATAGGTATAATTTATTTCTGTATGGCCATTTTCCCATTTCCATACATCAATCCTAAAATTTTTCATTCAATTTACGTTTTGGTTTTTGACTCTTTCAATCATTGAAATTCATCTTCATCGCCAATCACGATGTCTTCTACAAAACATGCATTTCTTTGCAGAAACAATTTAGTAAAATTTAGATGGTGAGGTGAATCCAGTTCTAAGAGTCTGAGTCTTACTTGCATTTTGAAAGGATGATAGATATCTCAAATCGTGTTTAACAATTCGGTGAAAAATTTCTTCGGAAGAGACCAATCCGATCTTTCAGATTGATAGTTTTGGGTTCTCAATAAGCTGTTCATATATAATAATGTTTTCGTTCTGTTCTCCTGCAACCTGATCGCTTTTAGTTCAAGTTTATAGTGGTTTCTACAGTTTTGAACTTACTAACATTTGTCCATATATTCTTTTTAGCCAGTGAAAAGCTCTGCGGAAACCACTGTGTTCAAAATGAGGTTGAACCAGTTTAAAGCTTCCAGTGTTAAGTATATAACTTGTCACAATAAAAACTCTTGGCCTTTTGAAAGCAGCATTTTGAGAGTTCCGAACAGGAGATAGCTACAAATTATCAGCAAACTATTTTATCAAAGGTTTATCTCAAATATCTACTCTCAAATCATAATGAAGTTTTTTATTGTCTCTCATTTATTACAAAAACTAGTAGTAATTAAAGTTTTTACATCCAAATGAAACGAATTATACCTATTGTGATTAATTGTTTTCTTCCCCGAGCGAGCCCATTTTTTTTTTTGCAAGATGTTTAATTTTTGGTAAAATGGTTGAAGCTATATCAAATTGAAATGATCAAACCATATATAATTTAAACTATATCAATTTGGCATGATTTTATTATGGATCATAAATGTAATTTTGCTCACATTTAGGTAATTCATAGCATATTATAGAAAGCAGCAAGTTATGAAAAATGGATAGAAGAATTTAATTAGAAAATCCAAATAACTTATAGCTACATAGGAATTTCTTAATACATTCACTCTAATCAATTTTATTTAAAGTGATTCTAATTTTATTAAATAGAGAGATTATTAGGATTAGTTATTATAAGATATGTTGTAGGTTAGTTGATACCTGCATGAAGCTGGGCATTGGTCTGTCCAAGGCAAGCACCCCCACAGTGACATTAATGGCCAAGTCTATCACCAGCAGTTCACGGGGGTACAGCAGCAGCAGTCTGTTGGGTGTGGTTTGGTGGTAGGTCAACTGCAGACAGGGTGCAGCTACTGCAGAGTCATCTGACCTAAAAGGGAAATGGAACAATAAATATAAAAATATTTTATTCTAGTAGGGGTTTAACGTCTGCTTCGGAACAATTGGACATATCGCTGACGTCAAAAGGAAATTAAATACAAGGGACATGAAAGAACAGTCAGAAAGGAAAGTGGCTCTTGAACAAAGTCACTTACCAATGTTGGTGAAAACATTCGTGGATGCAGAAAAGCTACTCCGTGAATACAGTCACTTACCAAGGAATGTGTGCTATAGGGACACGAACACTAGTAGCTGCACTCACGGATGGAAGAGGAAAATGAAGAGGTGATAGTAAATGAAGCTATGAAACGAAAATACAATCCTAAAACAACAGTAAAGTAGCTAGCTAATAATAAACAGCTTTTTCTAGATATTTAGTTATATGCTGCAAGATTTTCATATTAAAACTCTTGATAGTTTTCTTTTACTTTAGAAGTAAAAATTTTAAAAAAGGATGAAATTTGGGAAGTTGTCAATTATGAAAAAGTTTGAGTTTTGTGAAGATGATAACAAATTTCCATTAATTCACCTTCTGCTCTCTCCCCCAACCAGGGATTTCATTTTCCTCCTCAGTGTATTAGCTCCCCCACCACCAGAAGTAGGGGAGGAAGTGGAAGAGGTGGAAGGGGATCCCAACACCCCCGTGTTTCCCCCAGGAGAGGCCACAAAGAATTTGGTGCCATTTGATGAGGGGCATTTGTTGGGGTGCAGGTCATTCACGATTAGGATGCTACCTTCACACAAAACTGAAAACAGTGTTAGTTTGTTAGTCAAATTCATCAAAATTAGCATAAAACATTAATTGAAAGAGAAAAGCATTAGAACGAATTAGAGTAGAGCAATTACATTTTTTTTGTTTAAAAAGACAATATTTTCCATTAAAAACAATTTGGTAAATTCCTAGTTCACGTCCCTATTTCAATTAGGAACGTGAACTAGGAACTGATCCAAATACCCCCTTCCTAGTTTGCATCCCTAAATGAAATAGGGACGCAAACTAGAAAATTTACAAACAATATAGCTTATTATTATTTTATGTGTTTAAATGACCCTGCTTCAGACAGTAGGCAGCTATATATAACAGAAGAACTCTTCTCTACAGTAAATGGTATTTGGATGTCATTTGAAACTTCTTATGTAGCTAATAAGATAAAATATAATAAATTACTGGCAAAAATATTGAAATATCTTTTTCACAAGCCAATTAGTAACATCAGTCTCTAACACTTCTGACTGAGTTTCTTAATAAAGTATGTCAGTGTAACTAACTAATATCTCTTTTTCAGTTGAGAGCTTTCAATATTATTCCTACATGCGGCTCTTTAGCTTTCGAGGCAACAAACTGTGTGTATTGGAAATAAATATTGTTGAGTCATCTTTATAGAATCTCAACCACATGATATTCTATAAGATATGGTCAGATTATCAAAAAATATGAAAAAAAGTCAGTTAGGGAACTAATCTAGATTTTCGTATGCAGCAACTAGTTTCAACTCACACTCTCATTTTAACTTGACACACTGGCATTTAAAAGTTAAATTCACACTAGCGATTTCTCACATGTTACATTAGTGTCGCAGAATGGATCCAAGGCGAAATGGTAGAGTTGGTGCGTGTAGGTTTTTGTCCAAACACGCGTGTGGTGGCGTGTCTCCCACAGCACTACTTTGTGGGGAGGGTACAGCGCCAGCAGTAAATGTTCTCTGCCCTCACTGGAGCCTGACAGCCAGCATAGACCTGATATAGTGAGACAACAGATATTATATTGTGTGATAAAGCTAGTCAAAGATAGATGAAAAAATTGATTAATTTGAAGAGATAGAAGTAAGGTAAATATAAACAGAGGTGGGCACAGCGCCGCTACTTGTAGCCGGTGCTAATAGCGGCGCTTCTTTTTGTGTAGCGACAGCGCTGCTACTTTTTCAGAAGCGCTAGGGGTTTAATGTGCTTCAGCGCTTCCACTTCTTTTAAATAAAAAAATTAAAGTTATCTGAGGAATCTAGATAAAAGTTTATACAAGTGCGCGACCCTAGATAGCTAATCAGTTGTAAGTGATATTCAGACAAATACGCGCTGTGCGACCAACTGATATTTAAACAATGATTCATAGTACGACAATAATAATGATACGCAATGTGAATATTTGAAAACTGCCTAATACGATCAACTTTATTGCAATAAAATGGGTTTAACTCAATGCATGTTCTTGGAAATTTCAGGAAATGTGCATCTACATTGCGAGTAACTTTAATAAAAATTGAAAGTAGGCCTAATTCAAATTTTATATTGGATACTATAATCATTTTACAAAAAGTTACTCATTTTCAGTGTACCAAGCATAACACTAAACATGCGTAAATAAACGTTTTAACACTTTCACCGCAACTCTAAATATGACTGAAATGCCGAACCAACATCTTTATTTTATTTGCATACATGCACATTTGTTCTATTTGTTTTTTAACATATTTTTCTGATATTTCTAGTCATAAATATGTAATATATTTTTACCAATTATATTTGGCAATTTCTATTCCTTACTTTTCCAACACTAGTCTTCTAGAATATTCAATATACGTTGAAGAAAATTTAATTTTAAAAAATTACGAAAATGTGGCATCGTGAGCAAGTTAGCTGTGTACCACATGTGTCGCACGTTGCAGTGAAAGTGTTAAATAATTTCATCGTCATTTTTATTTTTAGCGATAGCGTTCATGTGTAGTTTAACTGTTAATTTTAAGTCAATATCCGGTTTGATATCCCCTCTTTTCCACCTTTTTTAAAGGCGCTTATCCATCAAATCTGTAAATTTCTGAATTGTATCAGATGTTGTCCTCTTACAAGAGTCTTCAGTATCCTTCCAGATTTCATCTTTCAATGATAACTGACGTCTTCGCACATACACATTCTTCTTCAGGATGGACGGAAGTTCTTCCATTGGGTTTGAATCTAGAGAGAGACTGGACCATACCATCAACTTGTCATTGATTCACAGTTGCCTTAGTAGTGTGAGAAGGAGCGTTGTCATGTTACATGTATGAAAATATTTTTTTTTTGACGCATCAGGTTTCCTTTTCAGCCAATGAACAAATCCACAATTCAAAGTTTATATAATTTGCAGAATTTATTTTCACTCCTTTTGGAATCCTGGAAGATCCGACCAGTTCATTTCCAATGGTCCCAGCCCAAATTATCACACTTCCACACTTGTAGAGTACTGTTTGGTAATCATTTCTTACATTTTGTCTTTGTAGAGTACTGTTTGGTTATTAGTCTTAAGATATTTCTCCGCACATAGTAAACTTGTGTGTATCCTTCGAAAGAGGCCTGGTAACAGGTGAAACATGAGAGGCAATTAGTTTCAATATTCTACAGTGGTGAGTTTCTCCACACAGACTCTTAAAAACTGCATCATTAGTTTCCAATGGATTTCTCTTGAGTTTTCTCTTGATCAAGGACAGTTATATCTTGTAGCTATTAGGAATTTGTTCTTCTCCTTGCATGTAATCTTTTTTCAGGGGATCAACAATTAATTTCTACACTGTAACTACGTGGCCGTAAATATAATAAATACTATTTTACGGCATATATGATAATTTTTTGGAAAGTAGCGCTGCCGCTACATTCTGCTGTAGTGGTAGCGCCTCTGCTTTTCTGAAAATGTAGCGGTAGCGGCAGCACAGCTACATTTTTATGCATGTAGCGGCAGCGGTAATGCCACTGTTTTTTGAAGTAGCGCTGCCCACCTCTAGTTATAAATTAATTATCGATCAGTTTCACATATTCGGTCATATAGGAAAAATCCATTCAATAATCATTATTATATTTTTATGACCCAAGATGTGAAACTGACCGATAATTCGTAATCTACCCTACTAATTGCAAGCAAAAATTTGCAAAAAACAACTGGCTAAAAATGTTGATTAAACTAAAAATGATAAATTGCGTTCATAAACAGATCAACTAATTCTTTACAGCAACAATCTACCTAAAATATAATTTCCAATATTCTACCAACCTGAGACCTGTTTGTTGCTCTGTGGAGCTTCAAGAACAGCAGAACATTTGCCTGACTGAACATCCCAGAGTCTGATCTGCCCTGATATGTCACCACTGGCTAGACTCAGTGAGTAAGAGGCACTTAACTGGTGGTAGTGCTGCGTGTTTCGCCAACTCAACTGAAAAAAAAGAGTGGGAGAACAGTATTACACCTATCCTACTAGTAACAAAATAAACTCTAAGGCTTGATTAGTAAAAAGAAAAGTTACTGCCATTTATGATTCTATATCACAGACATGTCAACTTGATAGTCTTTACTATCATTAAATGTAGCTATTAGATTTAATCATTACCTGGTATGTATGAGTGGTTGTAATTTGAAAATGTTATATCTCAAATCAATTATATTTCACTTCTGAGAGTACCTAGCTACCTAACTATTAACTAACTAATTATTCCTATTTTTTACGATTGAGTATCAATATGATAGATAGCTTCTTAAAATTGGTGCTTCTTAAAAAGAAATTTAAAACCAATGACTTTTAACACGTTTATCAATAACACGAATAGCTATGACGCAACCATGGATGAATTCTATGACTTATTAAGACAGTGCTATGTGATACATTGTGTAAGCAGCTCCGGAATTGTTTTCTATGGTGATACATGATAAATGGCTCTAGAATTATAATGTGTGAAAATGCTGATCCACCATTAGGGCATTACGCAACTATGTAGAAATTATATATTTAAAATGCATATTGAGTATTATATGACCCATTGATGGGTCAATACATAGGAGGCGTGTTAAAAAGCAGTCAGAAAGGAAAATGGCTCCATAAAAAGAGTTTCCTACCACCTGTAGATTAACCAGATATGGAAATATCAGGATACAAATCCTGGTTGCTAAAAATTGAAGCTACCTCTTTTGTTAAAACCACTACCGTGTGATTGTCAATCTCCTTAACATGGGAAGTTTAGTTTGAGCCACAGCGCTCATAGTAATAAGAGGCATGGTAGTAACAAACCTAACGAAATTAAATACTACTTGTTTAGATCAAATTTATCTTAAAAACAAGTCATAGAAGTTCTATGTCATAGAAGTGAACCTATCATAGAACTCACTCATATCTTGCATGAGGTTGCATAGTATATTCAAGCTATAACAAACCTGAGGTGCACCAGTTCTGGTGAATGAAGAATTTAAACAGGTATATACAGTCGAAAAAAGTGCATTCGTAACTATACTAATTTTATATTTCCAAAAAGAAAATTCTTACATAGCTACACATACTTCTACTAAATAAAAGTTACCTTGGTGACATGAGAAGTATGTCCTATGAGAGTCTGAATACACTGCACAGTTGATGGATCTACTACAACGACTGTACACTGACAGCCATATGCAATGAAACCCTGCCAGCCCCTGTAAGAAAAAGAGGTTTAATAATTAAAAAGATGAATCAGATAACATAAGTCATGAGGGAAATCAAGTAGGCGTTTTGTTATAAGTGCTGCAGAGAAAGTATAAAGGAAAAAACTCCATACATCCATCAATAGAAGTAAAAGCACAGACATGAGATACTATTTTGAGCTCAGTCCGTCAACATTTCAACACTCAATGGCTGGTTTAAATTTAGAAAACCAATCTAACCAGTGGCAAAATATGAAGAAGCTATGTGTAAAGATTTTGTTTAACACCATAGCCACTACTATCAGTTCGATAAATAATAAATGCTTGGTGCAAAGTATGTAGAACACTTATCTTCATGGTCAATAGTAACAAACTAAATAAATAATTAGATTGTAATTACCATTCAAGAGCTCCTTTGTTTTGGGGACTAACAGGCCCAGGAATGGTGCGTGGATAAACTCTCTGAAGAGAATCTGGTAGTACGGTGATGGGGGAGTTCACTGTAACATTCGGATCTTCCATCAAAATTAATAGTAGTTGGCTTTATATCACTTCAATATCATACAAAATTAATGTTTTAGTTATTCTGAAAAGTAGAAAGACAATATAGAATAACATCACTCAAGACCACCTTTTATTTGGATTAAAATCATTCAACTAGAAATAGGCCATACTAATCGATTGACCGAAATTGACATAGCTACAAATTTATTTGAAACTTCACTTTTGAAACTGCACAACTTAATGCTAATTGCTCTTTGAAGCAACAAAATCCTACTATAAAAATCACCTAACAGAAGGCCCATTCTATAGTAGCAGATAAAAGGCCAAATTTTTATTGCCACCAGATGTGCTACCACCGCCTACGCTAATGGAATTTAATTTCCATTCATTTAACCAGGATTAATTTAAGAGGCGTATACTGGACAATGAAAACACGGATTTTTATTTGCTGGTACAGAATGACCCTAATCATATGACCTAGATTCACTAGGAAAAACAATGAGTAAATTGTTCCAATTATTAGATTCTTAAACCTAATAATAAAAAAATTCAGTCAGTTTGCTACCTAGCTATCTACCATTATGAATATAAAAGGAGATTTGCGGCAGCAGAAGGTGAGCGTAGAATGTTTGATAAGAGAACAGATGAAAATATATGAAGACAAGATTATAAGAGGGATCAGAAGAAATGGAAGGTGTGGAGGACTCTGGCCAAGAGGAAGGGATCTTATCTGTCTATTCTTAATCATTCAGTATCTGTCAATTCCTATCCATTAATTACAGTTTTATTGTCTGCCGGGGACTCTCCCCCACAAACCCACTCTGCATAATGTGTCCAATTTCTAAAATTTGGCTCAGATTTGTCGCAGAGACCAGAGTCTTGGAAAAATGTTCCATACCAGTCCAGTCTGGAAAACTGCTTAGGCTAACAGATGAACTCTATATGCTAAATGCTGCGGATTATACAATTTTTAGCAATTTACCATTAATTTTGAAGTCTGTCAAACTCCAACAGAGTAACTAGTTCATCAGAAAGCACCTATTTTCCAGACTGGAATTACCAGTCTGTATATGGTGCACAAAATCCCACAGACTTTTTGAAAAAGCTGAAAAAATCCACCATAAATTTCCTGTTATTAAGCTGATCCACCAAC
>CANNZV010003859.1:0-52740 GCA_947561585.1 Caprella mutica | reverse complement strand
CTGACTTTTTTCTCTGATAGTATATCATCACAGTGACTCTTTTCTCTGATAGTACATCATCACAGTGACTCTTTTCTCTGATAGTACATCATCACAGTGACTCTTTTCTCTGATAGTACATCATCACAGTGACTCTTTTCTCTAATAGTACATCATCACAGTGACTCTTTTCTCTGATAGTACATCATCACAGTGACTCTTTTCTCTGATAGTACATCATCACAGTGACTCTTTTCTCTGATAGTACATCATCACAGTGACTCTTTTCTCTGATAGTACATCATCACAGTGACTCTTTTCTCTGATAGTACATCATCACAGTGACTCTTTTCTCTGATAGTACATCATCACACTGACTCTTTTCTCTGATAGTACATCATCACAGTGACACTTTTCACTGATAGTACATCATCACAGTGACTCTTTTCTCTGATAGTACATCATCTTAGTGACTCTTTTCTCAGATAGTACATCATCACACTGACTCTTTTCTCAGATAGTACATCATCACACTGACTCTTTTCTCTGATAGTACATCATCACAGTGACTTTTCTCTGATAGTACATCATCACACTGACTTTTTTCTCTGATAGTACATCATCACAGTGACTCTTTTCTCTGATAGTACATCATCACAGTGACTCTTTTCTCTGATAGTACATCATCACAGTGACTCTTTTCTCTGATAGTACATCATCACAGTGACTCTTTTCTCTAATAGTACATCATCACAGTGACTCTTTTCTCTGATAGTACATCATCACAGTGACTCTTTTCTCTGATAGTACATCATCACAGTGACTCTTTTCTCTGATAGTACATCATCACACTGACTCTTTTCTCTGATAGTACATCATCACAGTGACTCTTTTCTCCGATAGTACATCATCACACTGACTCTTTTCTCTGATAGTACATCATCACAGTGACACTTTTCACTGATAGTACATCATCACAGTGACTCTTTTCTCTGATAGTACATCATCACAGTGACTCTTTTCTCTGATAGTACATCATCACTGTGACTCTTTTCTCTGATAGTACATCATCACACTGACTCTTTTCTTTTCTCTGATAGTACATCATCACAGTGACTCTTTTCTCTGATAGTACATCATCACACTGACTTTTTTCTCTGATGGTACATCATCACAGTGACTCTTTTCTCTGATAGTACATCATCACAGTGACTCTTTTCTCTGACAGTACATCATCACACTGACTCTTTTCTCTGATAGTACATCATCACAGTGACTCTTTTCTCTGATAGTACATCATCACAGTAACTCTTTTCTCTGATAGTACATCATCACAGTGACTCTTTTCTCTGATGGTACATCATCACAGTGACTCTTTCCACTGACAGTCCTTTATATTTGAAGTATTATTTTATATTGTTTGACAAATTGAAGTTATTTTACTATCAGATTTAAGACCATAGATAAAGGCACGTATCTTCGTCATTATTTCACTCCAATATATCATTTGCCTCTTCTTATTATAAGATGGGAAAATAACAACCTACTTATCCACTAATGACCTTATTATCGACTGTGTTGATATCAAAGAGTATATCCTCCATCAGCGATACATTTCAAGATGAAAACAAGGGGGGGGGGGGGGGGTGGAATTATATTCAGTTCAAACGTTCCTCGTAGAAAATGGTTAAATTAGTTTAAAAGTTAACAAATTACCTCTAATTGCCTTTAATCTAACTTGTGTGCATTAACGCCGAGACAAAGCACATGCGCATAGAGACAAGTGACTCTATTCTTTTATCTTTGTTTGTTAATTCAATAATTAATTGAGTTTAACGTCTGCATTGGAATCAAAGACAGTGTCGATAACGTAAAAAGGGAATTAAATACTGAATGACCAACCTCTATCGGTGAAAATGCTCATGAATGCAGAAAAGCTACTCCGTGAATGCAGTCACTTACCAAGGAATGTGACGAAAAGGGATTCACGCACAACCGGTGACTCACTCACGGATGGAAGAGGAAAATGAAGAGCTAATAGTAAATGAATCCTACGAGTCTACCTAACACAAAATCTAAGACATCGTAGTTGAAGAGCATATTAAAAACTTGACAAGCCATTAAAAAAGAAAAGACACAATCCAAATTACAACAGCTCGGGGCCCAAAAGACGCCCCCCCTTCTCTCCTATTCACCACACACAGCTTCAGGATAGAGCCCCTGGGGGCGGTTTTCATTGAGTGAAATTAATAGTTACATGAATTATTATATATTAAACAAATTATACTGTGTATATATTATTGTGTAATTTATTTATGCAAGTAGTTAAATCGTATTATATGCATCACTACTCTATCAGAATATTTTCAAATAGTTTAAAAACTTCTTGCCTAATAAAAACCTCATCAAATAAATTATTGGCTGTTGTATAGCTTTTGGTTATAAATAATTAGTTATTATTATTAAATTAAATTATTAATAATTTTTACGTAATTTGGTTGCAACCATTAATTGATTAGTTACTTTAGTTCTTTTTAAATATATTAATTATTACCGGGCACTGATTAAAATCTCTTTATTTTTTTGTGCAACAGGGAAAAGTTGAGGTGGATTAATTACCTGTCTGTGAGGTGCTCTGATGCGTAATTAGTGAAAACTGCCTAGGAGTAATTAACATACAGTGAATCTTAATGGATTGTAAGGAGTTAAATTAAATGCATTAAATAAGGTAAACATTAATGGATTAAATAAAGTAAACCTTAATGGATTAAATAAAGTAAAACTTGATGGATGAAATAAAGTAAACCTTAATGGATTAAATAAAGTAAACCTTAATGGATTAAATAAAGTAAAACTTGATGGATGAAATAAAGTAAACCTTAATGGATTAAATAAAGTAAACCTTAATGGATTAAATAAGGTAAACATTAATGGATTAAATAAAGTAAACCTTAATGGATTAAAAAAAGTAAACCTTAATGGATTAAATAAAGTAAAACTTGATGGATGAAATAAAGTAAACCTTAATGGATTAAATAAAGTAAAACTTGATGGATGAAATAAAGTAAACCTTAATGGATTAAATAAAGTAAAACTTAATGGGTTAAATAAAGTAAACCTTAATGGATTAAATAAAGTAAAACTTAATGGGTTAAATAAAGTAAACCTTAATGGATTAAATAAAGTAAAACTTAATGGATTAAATAAAGTAAAACTTGATGGGTTAAATAAAGTAAACCTTAATGGATTAAATAAAGTAAACCTTAATGGATTAAATAAAGTAAAACTTTATGGGTTAAATAAAGTAAAACTTGATGGATGAAATAAAGTAAACCTTAATGGATTAAATAAAGTAAAACTTAATGGATTAAATAAAGTAAAACTTAATGGATTAAATAAAGTAAAACTTGATGAATGAAATAAAGTAAACCTTAATGGATTAAATAAAGTAAAACTTAATGGGTTAAATAAAGTAAACCTTAATGGATGAAATAAAGTAAACCTTAATGGATTAAATAAAGTAAAACTTAATGGGTTAAATAAAGTAAACCTTAATGGATGAAATAAAGTAAACTTTAATGGATTAAATAAAGTAAACCTTAATGGATGAAATAAAGTAAACCTTAATGAATGAAATAAAGTAAACTTTAATGGATTAAATAAAGTAAACCTTAATAGATTTTATAAAGTAAAACTTAATGAATTAAATAAAGTAAACCTTAATGAATTAAATAAAGTAAAACTTAATCGATTAAATGAAGTGATAATTAATGGTTTATATAAAATGAAATTTAATGAATTATACAGGGTGGGTCATAAAAAGCGGAACCCATTTTTGATTTGATATATCTCAGAAACTAATAAAGTTATGAATTTTCTAAAATTACCTTTCAAATCAAAACTATTCATACATCAATATTGATGCTACAGTGATTATAGTAAACGGTGTCAAAAGTATGCTTGCGCACAAACATAAAGTTACGAAGATTGTTTTTAATTACAGAAAAACACTATAATACTTTATATATATATCGTATCATTAGCAACCCATTACTAAATATATATTTAATCTATATTTATTCCTAACTATCTACCTTATCCCTCCATTTCTTCCTTAATTATTTAATTCAATCCATATTCTCATTACTGCCATAACGATCGCTTTGCAACATTTGCTAACTGATGTGTACAACAATCACATTATTGCACTAATCTATGCAAATGAGTAGCTACCAAGATCACTGGACATGACACCAGGTGATTTTTTCTTATTTGGACATTGAAGAGTAAAGAGTACTCAACTCCGCCTGTGAACTTAGGCGACTTGAATGAGAGAATCACAAGTGAAGTGAATTTACTCTAAGAAAATTCTGCATTAATTAAAAGAGTTATGGAAGCAATGAGAACGAGGATTGAGTTATGTCAAGAAATGGAGGACATGTGTAGAAATTAAGGAAGAAATTAAGACTAAATATTTATTTAATAATGGTTTGTTAATGTTATATTGTAAAGGATTGTTGTGATAGGAACTTTTGTTTGAAAAAAAAAAAATTATTAAATTTTTCTGTTTCTGTGCAAGCATACTTCTGACACCGTTTACTATAATCACTGTAGCATCAATATTAATGCATGAATAAATTTGAATTTTTCATCATTCATGTTAAAAAAGTAGACGAACACAATGGTAGTTTTAGAAAATTCATAACGTTAGCAGTTTCTGAGTTATATAAAATCAAAGTTGGATTCCGCTTTTTTTGACCCACCCTGTATAAAGTAGAGTTTAATGAATTATAATTTCAATAAAGTAGTTCAATAGTATTTGTTTCTTTTTTCCTTTTGAAAATGAAGATGGAATACTCTTAAGTTTTTGTATCAAGGTATTTTCGATTAAAAGCAGCATTAAAAAACATTTAAGTACACATAACTACAGCATACACATGTTCTATTAATAACAGTGACTGCTGTACATGAAAAGGGAATTAATATACCTCAATGAAAAGCCCTAAATTTCAAATTACAATTTAATGTCCGAAGAATATTACTTTTATTTCATTTGTAACAGTGAATTAGTTTTGCAAATTGAATTACCTGAACGTATGATTGCAATAATAGTGTTAAAATAATCAATGTTTGTTCTGCCTCGCTATATTCATCATCATATAATGGTTATTTTTACCAAACACTACCGCCTGAATTTCCCATGTAACTTACGTACTTAATTAATAATCCGATTTTCTATTCAATGTTCACGACTTCATTATTAGAAACACAGAACGAATAAGTATTACTGTATATTAAATAACTTATTAATTAGAGGCTTATAATATAATGTGATATATTAAAGTAAATTCTGTTTCTATAATAAAATTAATTAGGTCTGCATTTTCTTCACACTATTAAGTACTTATATAGCATTAATATTAATCTCTATAATCCGCACAATGAAATAGCGGTATATTTTAAAAGACTTTATATAATTTAATAGGTAATATGTACTAATGAATTCTTAAAAAAAAGCAGTGTGGAAAAAATAAATGATTATAATCATGTATATTGTCATCTAACGTATGCCACCACATTATATTACATATAACGATTATAATAATCACTATTTCTTCTATATTATTATAAGTCATATTACCTTAGTTATGTTTTACTCCGTACGAATAGCATTATTTATAGTACCATTTATTTATTTGTCATCTTTTTATTCGCATAACTCAAAAGTATTCAACCAAATTGCCTGAAATTTGATGGGACGATTGGTCATTATCCAAGATCCATTTACTTAGATTTTGGGAGAGATTGGATCATAGGTAAAGATCATTTATAACTCAAAAATTATTTAACTTAATTGCTTGAAACTGGGTGAGACGATCAGTCCAGGAACCAATTGATTAGATTTTGGGAGCTATAGGATTAAATGTTAAGGTCAATAACATCATCAAGAACATCTACAACTCAAAAAATGTAGTGGCACTAATAACTGCGCTCTACGAGTACCCATTCTAGTTACGTTTACCCTATTAGTAATGCACATGTTGTTAATTATTAAAATAAGGTAAATTATTTTTCACTAACATGCAGTTAACCACTACAAACATGTCTTTGCCCAAGATGTTGCCGATATGGTAATCAAGTTTCAGCCATATAATGTTGATAGGTTATTTGTATATTAATCAGTTTGGGCCAATGTGACAATTCAATGGGATGGATTCGCCACATTGAACCAACCTTCTCCCAAGGTAACATTCCATGAGAATGGAAAACCACATTATCCCCATGTAATTTCTAGGCCACTTTTCAGTCTGCCATCTCTTGCCCATCTAACCATCTAGTGCCCATGTTGGCACAATGTGTCATGGTTGCTTGGATTATTACAACGAACATGTAGCTTACTATTATGCAGTTTATTTTACATAAATACTGCTTATGATAATTTCTCCCATATTATCAATATTACATTGGACTAATTAACATCAATACTGCTTAATAATAACTAATTAACATCAATGCTACTTAATATTAACTTATTAACATCAATGATGATTGAAGTAATCGACAACATGACAGACTCGATCAGAAATGCAGAGAAAACTTTAATAGAGACTGAAGAATTATATTCATGAAAAATATGTTTTATTTATTCACTGGAATGACCTTCGATTTGAGTGTATCTTTTTAATAAGAAATCCTATATTCATAAAATACATAAATTGTATTAAAAATATTGTTTTCTTGTATTACATAACATATGTATGTATATAGAGGTATCATTAAACATTTGATCGTTTGTTTGATTTGATTTTGACCTTCTTAAAATGATTTTTTTGCCATATTCATAATATTAGACTGCTATAAAATGATTATTTCAATCTGCAATTTATTTTCTTGATAAGTATAATAAGAAGAAAAGTAAATGAAATCTTATTAGTAATCTCCGTAGAGTTTGTAATCATATAAATGTCAGAACACAAAGCAATTATTGTTAGTCATTTTGGCACAGATATTTAGTGGTAAGAACAAATGTACTAAAAAACAGTGACTCTGTAGATCTTCATGGTATAACTTTATAATCGCGATCATTACTATCAATTGGTTATCATAATCAATGATACGAAGATCATTTATTTACGACTTGAAGTTATTTAACACTTAATAACTGCGTCCCTCATAAAACAACTTTTAAATTAAAACTTTTTATTCTAACCTTTCATTTTATCTTAACTAAATCATTTCTCTACTAAGGTACAAAAGAGTTTTTGAAGGTTCAAAATCTTTGAGCATATTATCTATAAGCAACTACACACATAAATTAACACTTTTAATGAGGCGTGACCCACCGGTGGGTCACGCCTCATTCAAAGTTTTAACCAAAAAGCAATCGTATTGTATCATATTTTAAAAATGCCTTTAATTAACTGAGATTTCCATGTGCTTGAAATAAGCATTAAAATATTGAAGATATTACCAATATATATCGTATAATTAGCTTTCCGTAATTTTCTAAAACTGAAGATACACGTTATTAAAATATTATTATTTGTTAATTATAATCAAGTGTTTTTTTAGTTTTCAAATACTTAGGAATGTGCGAAAAAAATACATGCATTATTTATAGATAATTTTTATAAGTATTATTTGTTAAGTATTACGGTAATTTATTCTTATACGTTAATTTTTACGGCAATTATATATAGTTTCCTATATGAAATATACACACTACGATTATAGGAATCTTAAATAGAATGATATTGGAAATTTCTGGATATTTTGAGCGGTATTAAGAGAGGGATTATATCAATTCATTTCTTTCAGATATTTCTAATAATATCGAAATATAATAGGATTACAATAATACCTCGTATGTTATATTTTAGTTGTATGGCACCCAATGATTGAAATGCTCTTCATATAATGGTATTAAGTGTGCTAAGATAGTTTTTGTGGCTCTAGGAAATGTTGGTCTTGGAAAACTCGGTCTAAGTTTATAATGGTGTTATTAAAGAACATTAATAGAAAAAGTTGAAATTTTGAGTACTAAAATGTGTTGTTTATTTATTAAAAGCGGATAACATCATTACCTGCTGTAAAATGATACGTAACATTAGTAATTTTGACATGTTTTGACATTTATTTAACGTGAGATTTTAGCGGTAAATTAGGTCTCGGAATATTCGGTCTCAGGTATAAATAAAACTTATGAATTAGATGTATCGGGGAGTGTTCTGCCAGGTCTTTAAACAATCATGAGGTGTGAAGTACAACCAACTAGCGGATACAGCAAACTACTTAACAGTTATTTATGTAAAATAGTTCTGAGATCGAAATTCCTAGACCGAAATTTCAAGACCGAATTTTTTCGAGACCGAAATTTCCGGCTACCAGATTTTATATAACTGTGTAATCTGAAGTCTAAAATAATTAGTAAGATATGTGAGAACATTCAGTATTCTTATATATACTTTAAAGAATACTAAATTAGGTCTTGATTGATATTTTTACCATTTTAAATTTTTTAATTTTTTAATTTTAATAATTTTTTAATTTTAATAATTTCTTAATTTTATAATTTCTTAATTTTTATAATTTCTTAATTTTTATAATTTCTTAATTTTAATAATTTCTTAATTTTAATAATTTCTTAATTTAAATAATTTCTTAATTATAATAATTTCTTAATTTTAATAATTTCTTAATTTTAATAATTTCTTAATTTTAAATTTTTTAAAGTTTACTAATTTATTTTAATATTTGATTTCTTTTGATGCTTTATATTCCAACAACTATCCCTTAAAAATAGTACTGATAAATTCGTCATCGTGTGATTGGTTTCTCATGACTTTAATAATAAATTTGGGGAGATTATTGGAATATTGACATCATTATTGATTTTATTCAAATTTTCCAAATTAATATCACTTAATTGTAACCTCACGCAGCAATCTGAGACTAAAATAAGTGAATTGATTAGAAATGTGCTGTTATAATTGGAAACTGGTACCCGGTTATTACAGCCAGCCGTTTACTACGTTTCTCAAGGTGACAGAATTTCACTTTATATATATTTAAAAATTTATATATTAAATATTTAAGTGGCTGAATGAATGAAAAATAAATATATTTGATATTTTTATGTACTAAACTATCAATTTTTCAATATATAACAACTACCAATGACTTTCATTTGTCTTCAGTATTGCAACTTACGAAAAATAATTCGCTTAACTTACGATAACTTTTTCTTAATTAATCATTAATTATTTCAAATATTTTATCTGGTCCATTACAACTTACGATCGATAATTCCCTCCAAAATTAACTAACTATACGATGACTTTTTCTCAATTAGTCACTTAATTACTCTTTAGTTCTTCAGATCAATGAAATAAAGCCATCACCAGCTCCCCCTTCAAGTAAAAGCAGAAATATTGAAGCTTTTATATTTGCAGAAAGCATCTCCCGAGATTATTTCGTTGAAGCCCTTAGGACCAGCGGTTTGCTTTCATCACCTTTATTGACATTTTCTCTGGTGCTGAAGGGAGCTGATGTCTTCATTCTACTTCTTCTTCTTATAAATAGCTTGTATGGAATGATTACATACTTGCAATTGCATATAAATTGATTGAATTTTTTAATGTAATAGATTTAGGGTTCAGTTACGAATTATAAGTCAGTTTATAATAATATAATAACTACTATTTAATTTAATTTTAATTTGTATCCATGATAAATGCAGGTAACATGTCACTAATTAAAACAATTTTTTTTATCATTTTTGGTCCATGACCGAAGATGTGAGACCGACTGATAATTCGTAACTTACTTACTTGAAAAAAATAAGGAATTTAATGTAAGAGATTTACTTGTAGTTTTGTTTTATATATTTTTTTATGTAATGCCAACCCATGTATGTGAATTAATGGCAATTCAATGCACATGAGCATAAAAACAAATATATCTTCCTTTGTAAATAATCAACAGTCTTCTTTGACTATATTAACAGAAGTGTAATATATTTTACAAAGTTCATTAATCCTATAATAATAAATTAACTGCTTTCATGTCAATATTACGTAAAATAAACTACACATAGTTATGCTATTTTGCGCGCAATATGTACATTTATGCTTTTTAACTTGTATTTTTCTTTACATGTAAATTGATTTCAGTAGATTGCATATAGCGTTGTATACAATAACAATTTATTTTTATATAATAATATATTGCTTCTGAGAGCAATCATGTTTTATTCACTATCTCTTAAAAATATTTTATTTTAAGTTTACATACATTAATAGTTTCTTAGTAAAATACTTACCGCGGCTTATTTTCTCTTGTGTTATTCAGTACAATGTTCTGGTCCTTATTCGGATCCAATTCCCTGGGTGCCTGGTCGGTACTCAGCCAAATGTGGAGTTTCGGCACCTAGCATCCAGGAGAATAACATTTCTATTGCATATTTTTAAGAGAATAATATTAGTATTGCATATTTTAAAGAGAATAATATTACTATTGCATATTTTGAAGAAAATATTCTGCATCCATTTCGTGTAATGGAGCATTGAGCGATACTTATATTGACATTATTTTTAGAACAACGTTTCAAAACACATATAAGATTTAGATGTGTGTTGCTCAAAGTACTACATAAGTTAATCAGCCTCGATAGCAATGTATCTTGGGCCAATACTGGTACAACAATGGCAATACTGGGACAACATTGGCAATAATGGGACAACATTAGCCCGAGAATCATTGTTTCTCTGTAGGGAGGGCCACAAAAGTCAAAAGTTACTTGGTTGAACTTTATAGTAAATCATAATGATGAATTATTATAATTAGGCTTTACTCACATTATTTGCCTTGTTCTCAGAGTCCGGGCGTTTCTTCTGCGACTGTTCCGATGATTTGTTGATGGTTGACCAGAACTTATTTCTCCTAAAGTTACTCGGCACGAGACTAAAAGTTCGATTAACTTTAATCTTCCTAGATCGGTCTCTGATGGACAGCTTCTGCCGTGTACTAAGAAACTTTTCTTTGAGACTTAGTGCTCTTGACACATTGGTGTTATTGTGTGACTTTGGAGGATCGGGCAGTTTGTTGGGAAAAATTGATGATGTGTGCTCGGGTATTTGATCATCCATGATGATGACAGCTTGAGATTTTTGAAGCGATGGACGACGAGGAGTTGAGTTGCATTCCGTGTTATCTTCCTTTATAATGTTCAAGTACTGTTCGTTTTCATTAGCTGATAGATTACGGAGCTCCATGGCTCTCTTCGAATTCGTTATCTTGTCCTCGAAGTTGAATGAAGAAGTTGAAGCCCGGGCTTCGAGAAAGCTGCCAAATTTGCTAGAGTCCTTTGCGAAAACACGGACCATGGAAGGACTGATCTCCTCCCTATTGATGTTTTTGGATGACAGGTTGATGTTCTTGTTTCTCGTGATGTCATTATAATGCTGAACAGTGGTGGTGAGCTCATCACTGTCGGATGCACTGAGGACATTGAAGAACTGGGTGGTGGTAGTGGTGTTGGGGGAGGTGGAACTCAGAGATCTTCCAAAGGAAGAATTTGTGGTGAATTGAAAAGGTGAAATAGGAATATTTGATGCAACTCCGACGCCTCCTAATGCTGTTGACTCCCTCAAAGTAACCATATGTTCATAGTTTCAATTTAACCATACCGCCATTTTAAATTTGTGAATATCTTATTATGAGGTTTATGCTTATTCACTTTTCTAGGCTACAGCTTAGGTAATCACTTTTCAGTTCTTTGCTACAATAAAGAATTAGTTAGAATTATTCTATCAACCTTGAAGATAAAACAGATTATAAAACATGAAGAACATTTGTTTTATATCTTCTACATGTACGTGTAAAACTCTCTACTAATATTGATAAAATAATGAATATGAATTCTTATCAAACATTGAAAAAATATTAGAATATATCAAAATATTATATTGAAGTGAATATAGTAAGAAAAAAGTAAGATGATGCTTTGAAAAAACTTAGATATACTATGCTTTTATTTACATACATAATTGCACATTCACGAACTTTGTAAAAGGTCAACTATTTTACTTATCCAACTTCAAAGATATTTTACATAAAGAAATAACAATTTTCAAAGATATAAAGAGAATTCAATTCCCTCTTTGGTATCTAGATCCATTATACTATATAGTATATACTATATAGCATATAGTATATACTATAAAGCATATAGTATATACTATATAGCATATAGTATATACTATATAGCATATAGTATATACTATAAATTATATACTATATGGTATATACTATATAGCAAATAGTATATACAATATAGTATATACTATATACAATATACTATACATTATGTACCATTTTAGTGTCATGGGAAGTAATAGTATGCACTGAAAAAAAAAAGTGGAAGAAAATGAATATTTTTTTGAGTGTTTGATCTAGAATTTTTCTGAGGCAAAATATGAATATCTTTGACAATTTTAACCAAGAAAAATATATAAAAGTCTATTTAATGGAAGGCTCATAAAAGTCTATCTCATGGATGTCTAATAAAAGTCTACGTAGTATTTATCAGTACCTACTTAGTTACCTACATTACTGTTTGTCACTATCTACCTAGTTTCCTACTGGTGTTTATCAATGCCTACCTAGTGGCCTACAACTGTATATAAATACCAATCTAGGTCCTAGTTACCTACTAGTATTCATCAATACCTACCTAGTTACCTACAACTGTTTGGCAATGCCTACCTAGTTATCTACTAGTGTTTATCAATGCTTATCTAGTTACCTATAACTGTTTGACAATACCTACCTAGATACCTACCAGTACCAATACCTACCTACCTAGTATACCTACTAGGTAGTGTTCATCAATCCGTACCTACTAACCTACTACCTAGTATTATTCATCAATGCCTACCTAGATAGTAGATACCTACATCTGCTTATGAATACCTACCTAGTTATAATACGTAAATAAAGCTTGAGATAGACATACCTTTTTGGTATAACTTTTTCCCGCGTAAAACAGACGAGGGACAGAGAGGGATATCTCGCGTGGGACAGAGAGGGACATCCCACGTGGGACAGACGTGGGACAGAGAGGGATATCCCGCGTGGGACAGAGAGGGACATCCCGCGTGGGACAGAGAGGGACATCCCGCGTACTTTTTCTCGCGTAAAACAGACGAGGGACAGAGAGGGACATCCCGCGTGGGACAGAGAGGGACATCCCACGTGGGACTGACGTGGGACAGAGAGGCATATCCCGCGTGGGACAGAGAGGGTCATCCCACGTGGGACAGACATGGGACATCCCGCGTGGGACAGAGAGGGATATCCCACGTGGGACAGACGTGGGACAGAGAGGTACATCCCGCGTGGGACAGAGAGGGACATCCCGCGTGGGACAGAGAGGGACATCCTGCGTGGGACAGAGAGGGACATCCCGCGTGGGAAAGACGTGGGATGTGAGTGGGATTTAAGACGTGGGACAGATGAGGGACATCCCGCTTGTGTAAGACGTGGGACGTGAGTGGGATTTCAGACGTTGGAAAGACGTGGGATTTCAGACGTCTGGAGACGTCTGAAATCCCCCGTTCCTCTCTGTCCCTCGCTAGCGAGGGATGTCCCCCTCTGTCCCACGCGGGACAGAGAGGATATGGTTAGCTGGGACCTTATAGTAGTCTCATAAAAGTCTATCTTATTGAAGTCTAATAAAAGTCTATCTTATTGAAGTCAAATAAAAGTCTACCTTATAGTAGTCTGATAAAAGTCTACCTTATAATATACTCTAATAAAAGTCTATCTTATTGAAGTCTAATAAAAGTCTACCTTATAGTAGTCTGATAAAAGTCTACCTTATAATATACTCTAATAAAAGTCTATCTTATTGAAGTCTAATAAAAGTCTACCTTATAGTAGTCTGATAAAAGTCTACCTTATAATATACTCTAATAAAAGTCTATCTTATTGAAGTCTAATAAAAGTCTACCTTATAGTAGTCTGATAAAAGTCTACCTTATAATATACTCTAATAAAAGTCTATCTTATTAAAGTCTAATAAAAGTCTACCTTATAGTAGTCTCATAAAAGTATGCATACCTTATGTTAGATTAAAAAGTCAACCTTATGGTGATTTCATAAAAATCAACGCAATGAAATGAAGGATCCCATTTTATCAGCTGCAATGGGACTGCAAGCGTAATATCTATGCAAATCACTTGAGGGGAGATGTTGTGTTTTCTTTGCAATGAATTATCTAATTAAATTATCTTTTCATTGAAGTGACATGTAAGACACAAATACCTACATCATTTATTGTAATTGAATTAGTGTATTTACAATATTTTAAATGTTAGTTGGTGATTGATTGAATAATTTAAGGAAACTGAAAGATGCAGATAATTTATAGTGTTTATTTAATAGTATTTGAAAAAATAATCAAACAACAATAATGAAAAACATAAAATATCAGATTGCATTAATAAGTTACAAATTGCAATAACATGATACAGATTGCATTGATAAAGCCACAGATTGCATTGATAAAGCCACAGATTGCATTGATAAAGCCACAGATTGCATTGATAAAGCCACAGATTGCATTGATAAAGCCACAGATTGCATTGATAAAGCCACAGATTGCATTGATAAAGCCACAGATTGCATTGATAAAGCCACAGATTGCATTGATAAAGCCACAGATTGCATTGATAAAGCCACAGATTGCATTGATAAAGCCACAGATTGCATTGATAAAGCCACAGATTGCATTGATAAAGCCACAGATTGCATTGATAAAGCCACAGATTGCATTGATAAAGCCACAGATTGCATTGATAAAGCCACAGATTGCATTGATAAAGCCACAGATTGCATTGATAAAGCCACAGATTGCATTGATAAAGCCACAGATTGCATTTAAGTTTCTATTTAACACCCAGTAATAATTTTTCCCATTTTATAGCATTTTTCAGGAGGTGTTTGTTCACTTCTTCCTAATTGCATTGCCATTCACAATAGATGCAATTTAATGCGATTTAATGCTCTTGAGCATACGAGTGGCAAAATATTTTCCCCATAGAATGCTCCTATTAATGGATTTATTATTCAATTATCATTTAAATTGAATGGCTACTGTGAAAGTATAATAGGATTTGAGGTGCAGTTTTGGTATGAAAAGTACACTAATTATTACCTATTAAATCAATGCTTTGCTGAATGTGAAATGAAAATAATATAACATATTAACGGACTGGGGAAGTTACGAATTATCGGTCGGTTTCACATTTTCGGTCATTGGCATGACTGAATTTATATAAAATTACATACCAAATAACATTGTATAAAATAACAATCATTCATAGATATTTACTATACCACTTCATTAACAAAATATATCTTATGGTCGAATAGTTCTTTCAAAAAGATCTATTAGAATATATATGTATATAAATAAATACCAGTAAAATAAATAAATATCCGCTAAGTTACGAGGCTTAAATGGTAACCAAATAACTTGCACATAGGACTGACTAAACTATTTAATTGGAACTATTTGAATCCATTAAACTCCCACTTAACTCTATAGCTACCAATCAGTCAAGTTGACTGCTATTAATTTTCAAAATACTTGTATCTACTAGATTATTATTGGCAGATATGTACTTGAATTTTTAAATTTTTAATATTTTCAAATGAGATAAATTTATAATGATATATTATTATACGTAATAATCAACAATCCAAAGGACTCCAATTAAATAATATGTCATCATTATCATCTATATACAGAAGAGAAATAGGGACAGCGTATACCAAATACCACATTTTTACTCCTTTTAAAGTGATGCAATTTCGTGAGTGATATTGCGATTTCAACTGCAATTACAAATACCTCGCGTATATTGGCTCTAATTAAATGCACTTCTGAATAACCAAACCTAAATTACTGACACTTTTAATTTCTCTACCGTTATCTATTTGGTGCGTAAATAGATACCATGTTCGCTGTAAATATTTCCCACTGGAAAGGCAATGTCCTGACATTTTCCATTTTTTGTTTCCCTATCAGACGGAAAGAGTTGTTTATTTTTGGGCCGGAGTGTAGAAGGCAGTCTAGCAGACCGTAAAGGCCCGTACACACGTAAGGTTTTTCAAGTCTTTCCATCAGACTTTTTGCTAAGCTCCTCCTACTTTTTCCACGAAACATTTGAATCATATAAGAAAACACGATATTATTATTATATATTTTAGTGGGTATCCATGATACCTGCAGGTATCAACTGAAATAAATAATAATATCATTTTTTCTTATATGATTCATAAGTTCCGTGGAAAAAGTAGGAGGAGCTTAGCACAAAGTCTGGTGGAAAGACTTAAAAAACCCTGCGTGTGTACGGGCCTTTACTTTTGGACCAGAGTGTAGTATTCAGTCCAGCAGACCGCTACGGTATCAGTCTACTAACTTTAACTCAATACTTTAATAAGGGAGTGAGGCCGAGGAAATTGTGTTCTGCGGAATGTTTCAAAATGCCATTTTAGGAACTGCATTCGGAGATAGTTTGCTGCTGGAATTAATAATCTCAGGAACAAAGGAATGGGAATACATTCGCTGGTATGGAATGAGATTTCTTCAATGATTTGAAATGTTTCAGAGTACGAGAAGTGGTTTTAGTTGGGAATAAGATTTCTATCTTCTATTGGAAATGATATGCCCGCATTAGATTTTTATTTTACTTCTTAATGTTTTTTTGAAAAGCATTTGTAATGTTTGATATTTGTTAGATTTTTAGACTATTTTCAAATACACTTTTTAGAATATTTCATACATTTGATTAATACTTTAATATTATTGTTATAAAGTATACAATGCGAGAAGTATAATAGACTATTAGTTGATATTTTCGAATCACATTATTAAAAAAAAAAAATCAAAGAACTTTTATATTGAAATAGGTTTCAATAAATTTATTCATTTATACTATTTACTAAAAAGTTCAAAATGATAGTATCATATAATAAGCTATCATTTTTTGTAAACATACAGGCCCCGCTTCTATTACCAAAAGCACGACTCAGTCCTAACAAATGATAATAAGAACTGGGTATTTCTCAAGTTACTATATAATTGTTACTCCTTAAACATTTCATTTTCTATGAGTTAAAATAAAAGAAAATTATTTGGAGGTTCAAATAAGCCTCTTCACTATACAGAGTTCCAGTGTTTGTTGCCAGAGTTAGTCGATGTTATTCTGTAAAGAAGTTCAAAGTAGCGAATTAATCAAAAGTTTTAAAACTCAGCCATAACTTTTTTCTCACTCGCTCAGTATAGGCGAGTAATTACTAATTACCTTCGCAGAAAGCGGAAGGTTATATTTTAGACGGCATATATTTTTTAGCTTTATTTTGATTTATATAATTGTGATATAAAACGTACAGTAATATTATATTTGTTATTGAAGTTATTAGTTAATTTTACAATACATTTTTGGACACGTAAGAGCAAAATATGATAATTATTATTTACTCCTAGGTATCCATGATACCTGCAGGTATTACGGATATCAATAAAAATAGAAGTTAAATAATAATTAATATACGTATATCAATTCATTATGAGTCTTAATGAAATAATAATTAAACACAACAATTAAAAGTACCCATATGTAATTCTTTTACTTCACATCTACTAACCAATCACTTTTTAGTAGTATATTATATAATGTAGATATTGTATTTGTTAAAAAAATGTTATAAAGACTAATTTCTGATCTAATTGCTTCTAATAACCTAATCTGAGTTACAATATTAATGATTATTATAGTTACTAGAAATAAATACCCCAAAATAATATCTCCGTTTTCTATGTCTAAGTAGTGTTATAACTTCAAGACATGCCTCACAATTATTACAGATTTAATAAAACCAGGGTGTAATAAAAGATGGACTTGCCTATATCATAGATTATTTTTCGATATTATTTAGCATATTTCTCCTTAGCTTCTATTGAAATATTTCATCAAATCGTTTTATATTAATTTAGTTCGAATGTAACTTGGTTTTCATCCCCACTTTTCATTTAACTTCTAAAACCCCATTTATATATTGAACAGTACACCGAAAAAATCCCTAATGATCAAAGTCTCTGCGAAAAAAGCCTCATAAATTTACTAAATTTATAGACCCATAAAATTATTGTAACTTGTAAACCTGAAAATAGAATAAACTTCATTTGTTATATATAAGTTTTTAATAACTTATAGTTAAATACAGAAATAGACTCAGATAGATTTATTAGAAATATTAAAAGTAGAAATCAATTCTTAGCTAAATAAACGCAACAATATTCTAAAATTCAAACTAGACTGATAATTGAAAAATAACTTAAAAATGTTTTTTTCTTATCCTTCTATAATAAATGTGATACAGAGGAAATATACAACAACAGCCCATTTGACTCACTGGAAAACATTATCAATACAAAATTTTATCTGAAAAATATCGTCTTAGAAAAATAGAAGTGACAGAATTTCTGAAGAAATTGTGAAAAAAGGAGAACAGATGAACAACCCTGATTCATGGAGCCATTTTCCTTTCTGACTGCTTCTTCCGGTCCCTTGTAATTAATTTCCTTTTGACGTTAGCGATATGGCCTTTGGTTCAGAAGCAGACGTTGAACCCCTACTGAAATAATAATAATTAATCAAAAACTCTGATTCCAAACCTTTTAAAGAGATGTACTTTCACATTATTAAATAACACTTTTCCATTTCAAAATATACATTTACGTCGTTACAAGTTAATACTGTCCAATGAATACCCTTATGTGAAATACTATCAATTTCTCCCTGCCTCAATTCACCTCAGACTTGGAACAGTTTTTTAATAACTGAGATGTCAAGAATGATGGATTAGACCAGGAAAAGATCATACTGCTTTTAAAAGTCTTATAACCTTCAAATGAATGAGCTTGGTGATATATTACTGCTCCTTTTCTCATAATGTTATTTCATTATACCTAGAAATAAACGTCTAAAGAGCCTGTAAACCTTTCTGTAGCACTGCAGTTGTATTCTAACCTATTTTAAAATAGCTAAAATTTATACATAAAAATTGAATATGCTTTATTTTCAATCTTTTCCTTTAATATTAATGTAATAAATACGAGTAATAATCATGTTACCTGAAAATTAGATATAGGTAAATTGTTTTTGAAATCTTAACAATCAGACATGTCAAATTATTTAAAATACAAATAAGTTTCAGTTAAATGAAATAAATAACGGCAAATATCAATGACAGTAATTTCAGAGTCTGTTCCAGTATCCGACAAGCAACAAGAAGTATCGTTATGATCACTTGTCAGTTTGGTGGCAACTCTTGGTTAATAGGGAGGACTATCAACTTGCAGATTGAATTGCCACAACAACAAATGGAGAGGTGAGTCTGGGTGAGACTAATCCATGCACTGGAATATGTCTATGGAAATTATACCAAAGGGAACAAAACAAGGAGGTTATGACATATGAAATGGAAATTTGTTAGAAAATGATTCGTTATAACCGAGAATGATAACTCTCTTAAATCTTTTAAGACCTCATCATAAAATACTTTTTGGAATAATTTAATATACTGAACTTTTAAATCTTGTATTATGCACTTTAAAGACATCCTCCACTCTCAGAAAGAAACGATTTGTACTATCAGAGAAGAGAGTCCCTGTGATGATGTACTATCAGAGAAAAGAGTCACTGTGATGATGTACTATCAGAGAAAAGAGTCACTGTGATGATGTACTATCAGAGAAAAGAGTCACTGTGATGATGTACTATCAGAGAAAAGAGTCACTGTGATGATGTACTATCAGAGTAAAAAGTCACTATGATGATGTACTATCAGTGAAAAGAGTCACTGTGATGATGTACTATCAGAGAAAAGAGTCACTGTGATGATGTACTATCAGAGTAAAAAATCACTATGATGATGTACTATCAGTGAAAAGAGTCACTGTGATGATGTACTATCAGAGTAAAAAGTCACTGCGATGATGTACTATCAGAGAAAAGAGTCACTGTGATGATGTACCATCAGAGAAAATAGTCACTGTGTTGATGGACTTTTTTGTGGGAAACGGACAATTCCCCGCCGGACTTTTCCCTGCTTGAATTTTTTCCCGCCGGACTATTCCCCACCGGAATTTTCCCCGCCGGTCTTTTCCCTGCCGGACTTGTCCCCGCCTATTTTTTTATAAATTTGAACCTTGGAATAAAACTTAATATTAATATTTTTTAATTAGTTTTTATGAAAAAAAAATCCTTTTGACCAATAAATCTATTGCCGTGAAATTGTAAATCAAAGTCTGCCGTCGCAACTTGCCAATTTTTTAATTTTTTTTTAAACATTGTTGCATGTAAACTGGTCGATTACCAACTTTTTCAATCGAACCCGTTTTGTAGTTACTCTTTCGATAATTAGTTTTCATTGGAGACTTTTCGAAAAAATGTACAACTTTATATCTAAATTTTCCTCAAATCTGACTACTTGAAAAGTTTTGATTTAAGTATTTCTACACTCTAACTTATGTATTTTTATAATAATGGTTAATCCATTGTAAGTTCTTTAAGGAATAAATATTAAATAAGCATAATAGAAAAAAAAAGACACTATTAAAAGAAGCCAATATTAAGTGTAATAAAAAATATATAGTAGGATTATTAATTCTGTAGTCTATTATATTAATTCTCAAATTAATAAACTACAATTAAATATATACTTCTGGAAAAGTATATATTTGAACTAGAAGTAAATAGATGAACATTTTTAATAATAATTGGCAAAGAAAATGATAAATTTGCGATATGTATAACTTTAGAGCAGAAATAATTTAATTAAATAAACTGAATTAATCGTAGCTTCTTAGACTAAATTGCTACATTTTACAATCCATTAGAATTGCCATAATGTTTGAACTTTGTAGCATAGCTTAATTATATGGGAATTTACGAAGGTACAGTCTTAAAATATCGACACATACAGAAATTGAAGCTAAAAATATGACTGTATTATTAAGTAGGTCTGTTAATAAAATGCGTCTTCTATTGATAAATGGTTTGTTTTATCGAAATTATAATTTAATAGCCCAAAATACTATTATTTTATTCGGCAGGGAAAAGTCCGGGCGGGGAATAGTCCGGCGGGGAATGATCCGGCACGGAAAAGTCCTAGTGCCCCTTTTTTGTATATGTAAAACTCGTGAACTGCAAAAATAAATCATTTAAATATTCCAGATACACTTTTCATTCGACCCTATGTTCATGTTCAGTGTACATATTCAAAATAGATATAGAGGTTCATTCTATTGTATTTTGCACCGCCTTACAATAGGTACCAATACTTATTTGCAATAGTTAGAGGTACCCATTTAAAATAGGTATACTGTATCTATATACATTGGGTGTACTACCTATTAGCCATGCCACTCTCCCCCATTAACAATAGCTTCAGGTTAATCCTCTGTTATTTTTCTTCCTCCTATACAGCACCTCGGTCTCTCGCCTTGAAAAGCCTTTTCTGTCGGCACCATTTCTAAATAGTCTCACAAAACACACCATTTACTTGGAGAGAGTCAAATACTAACACTTTACAGGGGATGTCAAGCGGAAGGGATTTTATACGCGCAGGAACTTCTCGTAATTGCTCCGTGTTTAAATATTAAACTACAGTGAGAAGATTCAGAAGGTGAGATATCACTGAGTATTTTAGAATAAAATCATTTTCCATGAATTATTCACTAACAAATTTTACCCATTTTCTACTTCATATATTTATAAAATCCTTCATAATTGAGTTAGAAAATTCACTTCGATATTCATTAGAGATTTTATGATGTGAAATGTCTTCATGTTGAATATGTGAAAAAATTGCTACTGTTGAAAAATTTCTATTGAATTATCTTACGATTATGAAAAAAGAATTTATTCTCTTTCATATATTGGTTCCGGTGATCATTTTCTCTCTCATAGATTGGTTCTGGTGAACATTATCTCTTTCATAGATTGGTTCTGGTGATCATTTTTTCTCTCATAGATTGGTTCTGGTGATCATTTTCTCTTTCATAGATTGGTTCATGTGATCATTTTCTCTTTCATAGATTGGTTCTGGTGATCATTTTCTATTTCATAGATTGGAGCTGGTGATCATTTTCTCTTTCATAGATTGGTTCATGTGATCATTTTCTCTTTCATAGATTGGTTCATGTGATCATTTTCTCTTTCATAGATTGGTTCATGTGATCATTTTCTCTTTCATAGATTGGTTCTGGTGATCATTTTCTCTTTCATAGATTGGTTCTGGTGATCATTTTCTCTTTCATAGATCGGTTCTGGTGATCATTTTTCTTTCAAAGATTGGTTCTGGTGATCATTTTCTCCTTCATAGATTGGTGCTGGTGATCATTTTCCCTTCATAGATTGGTGCTGGTGATCATTTTCTCTTTCATAGATTGGTTCTGGTGATCATTTTCTATTTCATAGATTGGAGCTGGTGATCATTTTCTCTTTCATAGATTGGTTCTGGTGATCATTTTCTCTTTCATAGATTGGTTCTAGTGATCATTTTTTCTTTCATAGATTGGTTCTGGTGATCATTTTCCCTTCATAGATTGGTGCTGGTGATCATTTTCTCTTTCATAGATTGGTTCTGGTGATCATTTTCTCTTTCATAGATTGGTTCTGGTGATCATTTTCTATTTCATAGATTGGAGCTGGTGATCATTTTCTCTTTCATAGATTGGTTCTGGTGATCATTTTCTCTTTCATAGATTGGTTCTGGTGATCATTTTCTCTTTCATAGATTGGTTCATGTGATCATTTTCTCTTTCATAGATTGGTTCTGGTGATCATTTTCTATTTCATAGATTGGAGCTGGTGATCATTTTCTCTTTCATAGATTGGTTCATGTGATCATTTTCTCTTTCATAGATTGGTTCATGTGATCATTTTCTCTTTCATAGATTGGTTCATGTGATCATTTTCTCTTTCATAGATTGGTTCTGGTGATCATTTTCTCTTTCATAGATTGGTTCTGGTGATCATTTTCTCTTTCATAGATCGGTTCTGGTGATCATTTTTCTTTCAAAGATTGGTTCTGGTGATCATTTTCTCCTTCATAGATTGGTGCTGGTGATCATTTTCCCTTCATAGATTGGTGCTGGTGATCATTTTCTCTTTCATAGATTGGTTCTGGTGATCATTTTCTATTTCATAGATTGGAGCTGGTGATCATTTTCTCTTTCATAGATTGGTTCTGGTGATCATTTTCTATTTCATAGATTGGAGCTGGTGATCATTTT
The DNA here is from genome assembly GCA_947561585.1 of Caprella mutica. NCBI lineage: Eukaryota > Metazoa > Arthropoda > Malacostraca > Amphipoda > Caprellidae > Caprella > Caprella mutica. Next base: position 29,390 of record CANNZV010003859.1, on the reverse strand, counting down.
CTCTTTCATAGATTGGTTCTGGTGATCATTTTCTCTTTCATAGATTGGTTCTAGTGATCATTTTTTCTTTCATAGATTGGTTCTGGTGATCATTTTCCCTTCATAGATTGGTGCTGGTGATCATTTTCTCTTTCATAGATTGGTTCTGGTGATCATTTTCTCTTTCATAGATTGGTGCTGGTGGTCATTTTCTCTTTCATAGATTGGTTCTGGTGATCATTTTCTCTTTCATAGATTGGTTCTGGTGATCATTTTCTCCTTCATAGATTGGTTCTAGTGATCATTTTCTCTTTCATAGATTGGTGCTGGTGATCATTTTCTCTTTCATAGATTGGTTCTGGTGATCATTTTCTCCTTCATAGATTGGTGCTGGTGGTCATTTTCTCCTTTATAGATTGGTGCTGGTGATCATTTTCTCTTTCATAGATTGGTTCTGGTGATCATTTTCTCTTTCATAGATTGGTTCTGGTGATCATTTTCTCTTTCATAGATTGGTTATGGTGATCATTTTCTCTTTCATAGATTGGTTCTGGTGATCATTTTCTCTTTCATAGATTGGTTATGGTGATCATTTTCTCCTTCATAGATTGGTTCTAGTGATCATTTTCTCTTTCATAGATTGGTTCTGCTGATCATTTTCTCTTTCATAGATTGGTTCTGGTGATCATTTTCTCTTTCATAGATTGGTTCTGGTGATCATTTTCTCTTTCATAGATTGGTTATGGTGATCATTTTCTCCTTCATAGATTGGTTCTAGTGATCATTTTCTCTTTCATAGATTGGTTCTAGTGATCATTTTCTCTTTCATAGATTGGTTCATGTGATCATTTTCTCTTTCATAGATTGGTTCTGGTGATCATTTTCTCTTTCATAGATTGGTTCTGGTGATCATTTTCTCTTTCATAGATCGGTTCTGGTGATCATTTTTCTTTCAAAGATTGGTTCTGGTGATCATTTTCTCCTTCATAGATTGGTGCTGGTGATCATTTTCCCTTCATAGATTGGTGCTGGTGATCATTTTCTCTTTCATAGATTGGTTCTGGTGATCATTTTCTATTTCATAGATTGGAGCTGGTGATCATTTTCTCTTTCATAGATTGGTTCTGGTGATCATTTTCTCTTTCATAGATTGGTTCTAGTGATTATTTTCTCTTTCATAGATTGGTTCTGGTGATCATTTTCCCTTCATAGATTGGTGCTGGTGATCATTTTCTCTTTCATAGATTGGTTCTGGTGATCATTTTCTCTTTCATAGATTGGTGCTGGTGGTCATTTTCTCTTTCATAGATTGGTTCTGGTGATCATTTTCTCTTTCATAGATTGGTTCTGGTGATCATTTTCTCCTTCATAGATTGGTTCTAGTGATCATTTTCTCTTTCATAGATTGGTGCTGGTGATCATTTTCTCTTTCATAGATTGGTTCTGGTGATCATTTTCTCCTTCATAGATTGGTGCTGGTGGTCATTTTCTCCTTTATAGATTGGTGCTGGTGATCATTTTCTCTTTCATAGATTGGTTCTGGTGATCATTTTCTCTTTCATAGATTGGTTCTGGTGATCATTTTCTCTTTCATAGATTGGTTATGGTGATCATTTTCTCTTTCATAGATTGGTTCTGGTGATCATTTTCTCTTTCATAGATTGGTTATGGTGATCATTTTCTCCTTCATAGATTGGTTCTAGTGATCATTTTCTCTTTCATAGATTGGTGCTGGTGATCATTTTCTCTTTCATAGATTGGTTCTGGTGATCATTTTCTCTTTCATAGATTGGTTCTGGTGATCATTTTCTCTTTCATAGATTGGTTATGGTGATCATTTTCTCTTTCATAGATTGGTTCTGGTGATCATTTTCTCTTTCATAGATTGGTTATGGTGATCATTTTCTCCTTCATAGATTGGTTCTAGTGATCATTTTCTCTTTCATAGATTGGTTCTGCTGATCATTTTCTCTTTCATAGATTGGTTCTGGTGATCATTTTCTATTTCATAGATTGGAGCTGGTGATCATTTTCTCTTTCATAGATTGGTTCTGGTGATCATTTTCTCTTTCATAGATTGGTTCTAGTGATCATTTTTTCTTTCATAGATTGGTTCTGGTGATCATTTTCCCTTCATAGATTGGTGCTGGTGATCATTTTCTCTTTCATAGATTGGTTCTGGTGATCATTTTCTCTTTCATAGATTGGTGCTGGTGGTCATTTTCTCTTTCATAGATTGGTTCTGGTGATCATTTTCTCTTTCATAGATTGGTTCTGGTGATCATTTTCTCCTTCATAGATTGGTTCTAGTGATCATTTTCTCTTTCATAGATTGGTGCTGGTGATCATTTTCTCTTTCATAGATTGGTTCTGGTGATCATTTTCTCCTTCATAGATTGGTGCTGGTGGTCATTTTCTCCTTTATAGATTGGTGCTGGTGATCATTTTCTCTTTCATAGATTGGTTCTGGTGATCATTTTCTCTTTCATAGATTGGTTCTGGTGATCATTTTCTCTTTCATAGATTGGTTATGGTGATCATTTTCTCTTTCATAGATTGGTTCTGGTGATCATTTTCTCTTTCATAGATTGGTTATGGTGATCATTTTCTCCTTCATAGATTGGTTCTAGTGATCATTTTCTCTTTCATAGATTGGTTCTGCTGATCATTTTCTCTTTCATAGATTGGTTCTGGTGATCATTTTCTCTTTCATAGATTGGTTCTGGTGATCATTTTCTCTTTCATAGATTGGTTATGGTGATCATTTTCTCCTTCATAGATTGGTTCTAGTGATCATTTTCTCTTTCATAGATTGGTTCTAGTGATCATTTTCTCTTTCATAGATTGGTTCATGTGATCATTTTCTCTTTCATAGATTGGTTCTGGTGATCATTTTCTCTTTCATAGATTGGTTCTGGTGATCATTTTCTCTTTCATAGATCGGTTCTGGTGATCATTTTTCTTTCAAAGATTGGTTCTGGTGATCATTTTCTCCTTCATAGATTGGTGCTGGTGATCATTTTCCCTTCATAGATTGGTGCTGGTGATCATTTTCTCTTTCATAGATTGGTTCTGGTGATCATTTTCTATTTCATAGATTGGAGCTGGTGATCATTTTCTCTTTCATAGATTGGTTCTGGTGATCATTTTCTCTTTCATAGATTGGTTCTAGTGACTATTTTCTCTTTCATAGATTGGTTCTGGTGATCATTTTCCCTTCATAGATTGGTGCTGGTGATCATTTTCTCTTTCATAGATTGGTTCTGGTGATCATTTTCTCTTTCATAGATTGGTGCTGGTGGTCATTTTCTCTTTCATAGATTGGTTCTGGTGATCATTTTCTCTTTCATAGATTGGTTCTGGTGATCATTTTCTCCTTCATAGATTGGTTCTAGTGATCATTTTCTCTTTCATAGATTGGTGCTGGTGATCATTTTCTCTTTCATAGATTGGTTCTGGTGATCATTTTCTCCTTCATAGATTGGTGCTGGTGGTCATTTTCTCCTTTATAGATTGGTGCTGGTGATCATTTTCTCTTTCATAGATTGGTTCTGGTGATCATTTTCTCTTTCATAGATTGGTTCTGGTGATCATTTTCTCTTTCATAGATTGGTTATGGTGATCATTTTCTCTTTCATAGATTGGTTCTGGTGATCATTTTCTCTTTCATAGATTGGTTATGGTGATCATTTTCTCCTTCATAGATTGGTTCTAGTGATCATTTTCTCTTTCATAGATTGGTGCTGGTGATCATTTTCTCTTTCATAGATTGGTTCTGGTGATCATTTTCTCTTTCATAGATTGGTTCTGGTGATCATTTTCTCTTTCATAGATTGGTTATGGTGATCATTTTCTCTTTCATAGATTGGTTCTGGTGATCATTTTCTCTTTCATAGATTGGTTATGGTGATCATTTTCTCTTTCATAGATTGGTTATGGTGATCATTTTCTCCTTCATAGATTGGTTCTAGTGATCATTTTCTCTTTCATAGATTGGTTCTGCTGATCATTTTCTCTTTCATAGATTGGTTCTGGTGATCATTTTCTCTTTCATAGATTGGTTCTGGTGATCATTTTCTCTTTCATAGATTGGTTATGGTGATCATTTTCTCCTTCATAGATTGGTTCTAGTGATCATTTTCTCTTTCATAGATTGGTTCTAGTGATCATTTTCTCTTTCATAGATTGGTTCATGTGATCATTTTCTCTTTCATAGATTGGTTCTGGTGATCATTTTCTCTTTCATAGATTGGTTCTGGTGATCATTTTCTCTTTCATAGATCGGTTCTGGTGATCATTTTTCTTTCAAAGATTGGTTCTGGTGATCATTTTCTCCTTCATAGATTGGTGCTGGTGATCATTTTCCCTTCATAGATTGGTGCTGGTGATCATTTTCTCTTTCATAGATTGGTTCTGGTGATCATTTTCTATTTCATAGATTGGAGCTGGTGATCATTTTCTCTTTCATAGATTGGTTCTGGTGATCATTTTCTCTTTCATAGATTGGTTCTAGTGACTATTTTCTCTTTCATAGATTGGTTCTGGTGATCATTTTCCCTTCATAGATTGGTGCTGGTGATCATTTTCTCTTTCATAGATTGGTTCTGGTGATCATTTTCTCTTTCATAGATTGGTGCTGGTGGTCATTTTCTCTTTCATAGATTGGTTCTGGTGATCATTTTCTCTTTCATAGATTGGTTCTGGTGATCATTTTCTCCTTCATAGATTGGTTCTAGTGATCATTTTCTCTTTCATAGATTGGTGCTGGTGATCATTTTCTCTTTCATAGATTGGTTCTGGTGATCATTTTCTCCTTCATAGATTGGTGCTGGTGGTCATTTTCTCCTTTATAGATTGGTGCTGGTGATCATTTTCTCTTTCATAGATTGGTTCTGGTGATCATTTTCTCTTTCATAGATTGGTTCTGGTGATCATTTTCTCTTTCATAGATTGGTTATGGTGATCATTTTCTCTTTCATAGATTGGTTCTGGTGATCATTTTCTCTTTCATAGATTGGTTATGGTGATCATTTTCTCCTTCATAGATTGGTTCTAGTGATCATTTTCTCTTTCATAGATTGGTGCTGGTGATCATTTTCTCTTTCATAGATTGGTTCTGGTGATCATTTTCTCTTTCATAGATTGGTTCTGGTGATCATTTTCTCTTTCATAGATTGGTTATGGTGATCATTTTCTCTTTCATAGATTGGTTCTGGTGATCATTTTCTCTTTCATAGATTGGTTATGGTGATCATTTTCTCCTTCATAGATTGGTTCTAGTGATCATTTTCTCTTTCATAGATTGGTTCTGCTGATCATTTTCTCTTTCATAGATTGGTTCTGGTGATTATTTTCTCTTTCATAGATTGGTTCTGGTGATCATTTTCTCTTTCATAGATTGGTTATGGTGATCATTTTCTCCTTCATAGATTGGTTCTAGTGATCATTTTCTCTTTCATAGATTGGTTCTGGTGATCATTTTCTCTTTCATAGATTGGTTCTAGTGATCATTTTCTCTTATCTATTAGGAATGATTGGTATTGAAATGACACTTTTTAATTATCAAGTGTCAGATAATTGTGATGGGATGGAAGACTAATTTATTTTAAACGACCTGTCATTTTTATTCATGATTCCCTATCATAAAATGATAAAATGTTTTCATGCTTGAATATCTAAAATATTGTGTATTGAGCACAGCTTGTAAATGATTAATTATAGTTCTATCGATAAACAATTTTAATTCGCGTATATTATGATAAGATAAAAAATTCAAATTAATATTTTATTTCAAATAATTTTGCATTTATTTCAAATTTATCTCTTCAAGTGTGAAAATTCGTAACATTTATTTTTTCTCAATCGTTTTCATTTATTTTAGAGCGGAGGACACATTTTCTATGAAGATCAATGTGCTTTTCTTGTTAAATACTTTATAAAAGTTTCTGCAAATAGTGCTAACTAAAGATGAAGTATTTTAATGTACTTAATATCTTTTTACTAAATAACATTAGTAAAGTTTGCAGCAATGTATTGAAACTCACGAAATGTTTGATATGAGATTGGGATAGATGAATGATCTTTCTTTCTTTTAGATGATCTATTGAGGTGATTTCAATTGAATAGTACATTCAAGTATCTAAAAACTCAACAATTAATTCGGTTATCTAAATTCTAAAATATCTAACAATCCATATGAATAATATTTAGAAAATATCCTAATAAACTTTAGGGATCTTTCTGACATCAAAATCTAAAACTGAAATTTAGAAGATGTTTTTAGTTTAGTCTTTGATGTCGCTGTTTTCGTATTCAAAATTGACATCATTTTGTTGAAATGACAAATGTAATTCCAACCCAATTGCTTCATACAATATACCCAGGGAAAAAGTTATGGTGGTGTCATAGAAGATTAAGAAGGGAGAGAATAATTTACAGAAATCAAAACGAAAAAATATAATTTTACAATATGCTACATAATTTAGCATCATTAAATTTGATATTTAGCATATAATTTTTTTATTAATTTAGAGAAAATTTTAGCTAGAACTAGAAATTTTATTCACTACCGATAAAACAGTAATAGTTCACATGGCACCCAGTGACGAATATTTCCCTTCTGAGTATAGCAGGCATATAAATGTTATTACTTTCCCTGTCTTTCATACACTGTTCACTGGTAGCAGTTTTTAATTGCAAACTGTCTAGAGTGATGGATAGAGCTTCAAAACAAATTATAGACTCATTCTCATCTCGGTAGGCTTACAGTGAATGTACTTGTGATGTACTTATGATGTACTTGTGATGTACTTGTGATGTACTTGTGATGTACTTATGATGTACTTGTGATGTACTTGAGATGTAGTTGTGATGTACTTGTGATGTACTTATCATGTGCTTGTGATGTACTTGTGATGTACTTGTGATGTACTTGTGATGTACTTGTGATGTACTTATCATGTACTTGTGATGTACTTGTGATGTACTTGTGATGTACTCTTCATGTACTTGTGATGTACTTGTGATGTAGTTGTGATGTACTTGTGATGTACTTATCATGTGCTTGAGATGTACTTGTGATGTACTTGTGATGTACTTATCATGTACTTGTGATGTACTTGTGATGTACTTATCATGTACTTGTGATGTACTTATGTCATTTTGAAGTAAATTACTTATTGATGAAATAAATTATTCATTAGGGAGGCCACCATTATCATATCTCAAATAAATAATTTGTCTCAATAGATTTACAATTTGTATTGTATATTGTTTATATATGTTCTTGAATTACTAAACTTTATAAGAACTCTAAGATCCAATTATATTAATTGACTTTTTAATCTTGTTTACTCAGGCATAATATTTCCTTTTATATATCAATAAAAGTGAATATAAAAGATATACAATCTAAATAGATTGTCAGTTATATCTTTATTATGCATAAATTCTATTGCTGATAAATAATATATTTCTAATGAGATTGTATTAACAATAATTATAGATGCAATATTGATGGAGTCTACTTTATATCCCAAATGCTATCATACATGTTTATTTATTTTGGTCTTTTCCAAGACATCTTTCATCAGAGTGTAGAGTTCCATCAGATTTATTATTGTATGTCTTGGCAACATTCCTAACCTCAAACGTATTTGCTAGTCACTTTATAGACTGCCAGTCATGGTACTATGGATGGCTTGAAACCCAAGGCTAGTCTTAAAGCCAATGGAAAGGTTAGTCTTAAAGCCAATGCCAAGGTTAGTCTTAAAGACAATGCCAATGCTAGTCTTAAAACCAATGGCAAGGTTAGTCTTAAAGACAATGCCAATGCTAGTCTTAAAACCAATGGCAAGGTTAGTCTTAAAGCCAATGCCAAGGTTAGTCTTAAAGACAATGCCAAGGTTAGTCTTAAAGACAATGCCAATGCTAGTCTTAAAACCAATGGCAAGGTTAGTCTTAAAGCCAATGCCAAGGTTAGTCTTAAAGCCAATGCCAAGGCTAGTCTTAAAGCCAATGGAAAGGTTAGTCTTAAAGACAATGCCAAGGCTAGTCTTAAAGCCAATGGAAAGGTTAGTCTTAAAGACAATGCCAAGGTTAGTCTTAAAGCCAATGCCAAGGCTAGTCTTAAAGCCAATGCCAAGGCTAGTCTTAAAGCCAATGCCAAGGCTAGTCTTAAAGCCAATGGAAAGGTTAGTCTTAAAGACAATGCCAAGGTTAGTCTTAAAGACAATGCCAATGCTAGTCTTAAAACCAATGGCAAGGTTAGTCTTAAAGCCAATGCCAAGGTTAGTCTTAAAGACAATGCCAAGGTTAGTCTTAAAGACAATGCCAATGCTAGTCTTAAAACCAATGGCAAGGTTAGTCTTAAAGCCAATGCCAAGGTTAGTCTTAAAGCCAATGCCAAGGCTAGTCTTAAAGCCAATGCCAAGGCTAGTCTTAAAGCCAATGCCAAGGCTAGTCTTAAAGCCAATGGAAAGGTTAGTCTTAAAGACAATGCCAAGGTTAGTCTTAAAGACAATGCCAATGCTAGTCTTAAAACCAATGGCAAGGTTAGTCTTAAAGCCAATGCCAAGGTTAGTCTTAAAGCCAATGCCAAGGCTAGTCTTAAAGCCAATGCCAAGGCTAGTCTTAAAGACAATGCCAAGGCTAGTCTTAAAGACAATGCCAAGGCTAGTCTTAAAGCCAATGCCAAGGCTAGTCTTAAAGCCAATGCCAAGGTTAGTCTTAAAGACAATGCCAAGGCTAGTCTTAAAGCTAATGGCAAGGCTAGTCTTAAAGCCAATGCCAAGGCTAGTCTTAAAGCCAATGCCAAGGCTAGTCTTTTAGACAACTCCATTAGATTTAATGAGCGAACTGACTTAACGAAGTAGCTTCCCAGTGAGAAAATTATTGTTTGACTATAGAAGATTGAGTGCCTTTGATAGAATAATATTCTATTTATTAAGATATATATTTATGTCGTATTCATGGTCCATAGATGCACAATTTATGCTTATATATTTCAAATTATTGCAGTTAACTATGTAATTATATAAGATAATGGTTCTGTTGCTTTTTAATATATGCTGCATTTTTTAGGACGCCCTCAACTGTTGGATGTTATTTTTAAAGGTACAAAAATGTTTTTTTTAGGATTTTGATGTTGCTATAAAATTCATTTCGAGTTCTTATAAGATTTTGAAGTTGTGCCAATTTAGAAGTGATGTTTTCAGATGACAGTTACAGGTTTCAATCTCTGCAGTCATGTATACCACATATTGTCAATAGAGTCTTCGTTTGATCTCAAAATTGGACAAATATTTGACCTGTTGAATAATTTGAGTACACAAACCAAGTCTCCTATTTGGTGAAACATCAAATGCTTTTTCAATTGCCTCTGTCGATTGAAGTACAACCTAATTATTCCTTCGAAACACTGATATTTCTCTTCGAGTTAATAATTGACCGACTCATAGGAAACGTTAGTTCGAAACCAAAAGTGAAATATGATAGTGACGTTCTGAGTCATATTAATTTCGAATCCAATGATAAAATATTAGAAAGGATTTAATTATTTACTCAAACATATATTCAATATTAATTTTAATAATTTTAATATTTGAAATAGAAAGCAGATACAATAGTGCAATTATTCGAGGATAAACTAATAAACATATAATATAGGGTAAGTTACGAATAATCGGTCGGTTTCACTTCTTCGGTCATATAAGAAAAAACGGGATACAATAACGGTTATTTATTAAATGACCGAAGATGTGAAACTGACCGATAATTCGTAACTTACCCTGTAGCAGAAATACAAATATTTCTAGTTCTTCATTAATTGTTGATCGAATCTAGCATATTACCATACTTATTATATGTTACATTAACAATAAAGTCAAATTATGAACTTAAGCACTACAAATTGATAATTTACTGTACGATGTATAAATTGCACATTTATAAGGAAATTCTTAACATAATTCACCTGTTAATTATCAAAGAGAAATAGCTTTGTTAATTAACTATCTTCAATAATTTAAGAACTATTTCATGCATGCTATTAATTTGAATGATTATCACGATGAAAATTACCCAATGCAATTATTAATGGACTGAAATAACATCTTATGAACTGTGAATTAAGTAAGTATAGCTATATAGGCAGTTGAATTGCAGAATTACTAAAACCTCTTCGAATACAGGCACATTTTCAACACTCGTACAGTGACAAGTTTGTAATCCTTTCAGAAATATTTTCCCAGGTTATTATCCTCTCATAAAGTTAATCGTTATTTAGAGGGAATACAGATAATTGAATTTGAACATACATTGCAAGGTATTATAATTTTAATATTAATGTTTTTTCGTTCAAAAAGACAATATTTAAAATATGAAACCGATTAAATAGGTTTTATTTGTATAATAAATTTTAATTTGTTTATTTTTGTGACAAGCAAATTTACTACACTGGTTGATTCATATTATTGATATAAAATAGAATATCTTTTAGGGTTCCTAATAATTGAAACCTAAGAATAAGAAATGTGTTAACTAATACGTGTTGACATGTGAGCTGGGATCTAAAATTTCAACTATTTTATTAAGCATTCAAGAATCTTTCAATAATTCGAAAAAATGTTAAGTTAATGTTTTACTTTTGGCTTCATGGGAAGTAATTTACATTACAATGCAATAGATTTAAAATAATATATTACGAATGTTATATTCCTGTTTTTTTAACTTATGGAACATGTTTTTACTCGTCAGAACATGTTTTTACTTGTTAGAACATGTTTTCACTTGTTACATGTTTTTACTTGTTAGAACATGTTTTCACTTGTTACATGTTTTTACTTGTTAGAACATGTTTTAACTCGTTAGAACATGTTTTAACTCGTTAGAACATGTTTTAACTCATTAGAACATGTTTTAACTCATTAGAACATTCTTTTACTTGTTAGAACATGTTTTAACATGTTTGACCAAGTTCAACATTTTAAACATGTTTACCGATTACGAGGGCAATCAAGAGCTATATCTTCATTCTTAATCACCCCCCTAAGATAAATCTGAGCAGATCAAGGTGACGACAACTCAAAGGACATTGTAATTCAATCGTCCAGACGAAGTAAAAAGGCAACACATTTTTATAACAAAATCTAATTAGTTTTCTCATCCTCATCTGTAAATATCAAAATTGAACTCCTCCAAGTTCTCTGAAATAGAACGTGAAATACATCTATTTTATTTAGATGTGAGATTGCATCTCACTGGGATCATAATACCTTGCAGGTGTAGAGTTACTCACCTTACATCAAAAAAAGGAATACCATATTTAACTAAAAGAAATGAAATATACTATAGTATATTTATAACCATTAAAAGTATTTACAATTTTATTTAGGATTTTAGTAATCTTGATATTTTAAGATGAAACTTTGAAAATTTCAGAAAAAAGTTTTTTTTAAAGTTTTAGGTCTTTGCAAGAAGACACCAAATTAACAATGTTGAAGATGAAGTTTTTGCTGAAGTTATTTGGTGGAGTATCTATTTTCTGGAGAGAAAAATATCTCTCAGATACATAATTGTTAGATACATTGCGGTAATAAATTTGTTCATAACAGCTATTGAGGGTAGTTAATTATAGAAACAATTACAGGAAAGAGGAAATCGTTTTTGAGAATTGAATTTTATTTATTAATTTATTCTATTTCATAAATATATTTTATTTTATAAATTTCTTTTATTTTATAAATTTCTTTTATTTTATAAATTTCTTTTATTTTATAAATTTCTTTTATTTTATAAATATATTTTATTTTATATATAATATATTTTATTTTATAAATTTATTTTATTTTTATAAAATTATTTTATTCTATAAATATATTTTATTTTAGAAATTTATTTTATTTTATGTTTTATCTATCTTCTTTCTTGTAAAACTACCTTTAACCCTCTATACATAAATTAATAAAAATTTCATTGTACAATAATAAGACCACACTATTTCGAATCACCACCTAAAGAGAAATTATTGTGGGGCCTTAGAAGATATGCCCTCCACTGTGCCCCAGCATACAGTTTTCTCTGTGTACAAGACATATGCAGGATAATTTAATATGACTCGCTTCCTTTGACAATTACTATGCAAACTACAGATTGAAACACTGCCACCTGAAGTACCATCACTATTGAATGTATCTTGAGACACTCCAGCAAATTGATATGACTCGAAGTGTTGAGCAAATAAATTGTTATATGCTTTATAAGTATAAGAAATATTTCTCAGTTATTAATTATATGGTATATGCATATATGATTAAACTTTTTAAATGACTATGAAATAATATAAGAAAAAATAGCTCAGAAATTATATATCAATATTAAGATATTTGAGATTGATTCACAGTTTGAAATTCTAGAAAATATTCATGAATCAAATGAAAAATTTCATGAAATAATGAGTAAAGTATCAATTAGTTGAAGTTTTTTCATATACAATTATCTTTAATGAATGACAAAATGAATTACAAATATTCATATATAAATTCATAAATTCATTTGGTTGAAGTGCAATAACACAAAGTCACTGCAGTTATCTGCTCACTGTCTCATATGCAATGAACTTTAAGCAGCAGTTTTAGCTGATAGCAAGGCATTAAATTAACAGCACCAGCTAGCACACTCTTATGGCACTCTTCTTTACGATCTTCAATAGATTTTAGGGCAGTAATTTAGGGTAAGCGGAGGCTCTTCTGCTCGATATCTGCCATAGGGACTACTCTGTGGCATGGAATTTTTGCAGCCTTTGCAGACTATAAAATATCACTGAAAGCTGAATGTAGGTGATATTGTGTATATACTCTTACAGGCCTATTTTATGAGGCAGAGGTCAGGGAAAATATAAAATGTTGTGTTTAGAGGATGTAACTGTAAATGAATATGTGAGGAGTCACACCTGTGTTACCTGTAATTGTAAAATCTTCAGATCGGTTTGGTATTAGTAGTTAATTATTTTTTCGACTTTGAAATATGGCAGTGTTGTTTATTTATTACTTTATATTACTTTGCGAGATTTATAAAGTATTTTTAAAACATGCAATATTTAATTTATTTATTTAATAATAAGCGAATATTACTAATAATAATAAGTGAATATTATTAACCCCCATGGAGGTCTATCAAGGCAAAATGGTTTTCTATTGTTAAATCCGTAGAAATAATGAGCTTTGGATATATCATATTCCTTAAGTTTTCGAATTTGTTTAACTGTCTTAGGATTGAATATGGGTCGAGATTTGGAAGAAACTCCGGAGCCTCTTGTTTGAGGCCTGTTTTAACTCCCCCTATAGCTGAGTATAGGCTAGGACAGGATAAAGTCTTCGCTCACCCCAACCGGCAGGACCATCTTGAGACTTAGTCGATGAAGATCTTTACCAGCCATGCTGGTGGAGATAGGATTTTGAGCTAGTAATTGAAATTTTTCAGTTCAGAAATTGCCTTCTCATAGCCAGCAGAAAGCCATCTACCCCAATCCATATTCCATCAGTGTTTGAGTAAATCCTCTGTGATTATTCAATAGTGAAAGATAAAGCCTAGATCTCTAATGTCTAAACACCATGTTGTAAGTTAATTAGTAACTAATCCTCCTTTGGAGATCATTGATTAATTGAATTATTATATTATGATAATTTTAGATTTACTAACTTTTGTCCGATTGATTATTTCATTAGAGACTTTCAATTTATTAAATTAAAAGTTTGTTTCATCCCACCTTGCGTTTTGGTGCGATAATTGGTATTAATCAATGAAATCAATGAAGTAAAAAACCTGATGATTTAATTAATTGAAACAAAAGTAAACAAATTGATTACTCATTCTAGGGAGAATCTCAACTCACGTAAATTAATGCTCGTTCGGCATTAATTAAAAACAGCGCTACCTAGTAAATGCAAAGAACCTAACTACTGAAATGTTTTTTAATAATATAAAAAAAGTAAAAAACAAGAGCATCCTCGAAAACCAACATCACACACACTTCATAAGAATAAAAAATATATTTTAAACTGAGACAAGATATGATTGAAAAGGAAAGTTATTTTAAGTTGAATGACTAAAAAATTATGTGTACTTCTATCTTATGAGTTAATTAAATATTTAAATATTTAATTATACACTTATAGTAATTAAGTTCTTTCTAAATATTAAATTGAGTTCTTTGCTTTTGATCTTTCATTATTTTCCATTTATTTCTCTTCCTTCTGTTATTATTCAATTCTTATTTCCTTCTCTTCTCTCATGCATTTATCTATTAAATATTAATAATTAATACGTCTTTAATAAGTCTTCCTTACAATTATATATTGATGAATCAAAGATTATTAAATTACGATGATATTTTAGCTGCATAATAATCACTGCAAGGTAATTATAAATCATTTTCACTGCATCAAAACAACATATTGTTTGTATTACATTTTCTTTAATGGAATATTCACGATTCCTTTGTACATATTTGTTTAATATCATGACTGATGATATGTGTATTTAATACAAATAATCACCGATAATGAGTCTTTTAAAATTGAGAAATATTTTACATGTGTAAAAATAACTACCTACTTATTTAACTTATAATTACTTATAATCTCGTCAAATTTACATAGCTAAATTCATAGTTATTTTTTATATATCAATAATTATTTTAACAGTTCTATACATTTTCTGTGTTTTTAAAGTCATTTTATCAAGGGATATAACATCTAATTGCTGTCACACAAGGAGTGCAATCGATTCTAACGCTATTATTCCGTAGACTATTCTCAGTCTTGCTGCGATTCGGTAAGGTCGCGTATATATCGCATTAGAGCTGATATGCATCCATGCTACTTACGTATCCGTGCTGCTCAAGTATCCATACTCATAACCTCTTAATTCTTGTTAGGTCACGCAAAGCCGCTCATTATTCGAGGTCAGTTCTCTCTATCACATTTCTCACAAGATTCATTGCTTAAGCACTTGACCCAGAAAGATTTAGGTGGTAGATTCACCTGGCGATTGCGATTCAGATTACCACGCTATACAACTGCGGTCGATACTTTAGAATGGAGTACCAAATCCATGCAACGGTAGATTCTTTTCTGCACCAAAGAATTCCTTAATCTGTCAATTAGGAGGTATGAGCTTTGCAATCATTGCAACTTTTGTGGTAGCGAAAAAATATATTGTATTTATAATGGGGGGACATTTTATAAATTCTAATCTTCTAGCTTCAGTCTTATGAGCAAGAAAATAATATTGTTTAGATTAAATTACTTTCGGTAAATGCGATTTTAATTTTACAATGTCGCTTGTAATATTATATTATACTAGTGTACTTGCCCAGTAAATTATCAGTTGTTCCCAATTCTGAAATTAGATATTAACTATTTTCACAACTTACTTTAAGGGAGCCATTTAAAAACTAGACACCCACAGTTGTCAGACAGTGAACTTTGATATAGGTTCTAAACCAAGTGACATTTTAAAAATTCTAATTGACTTATTGCGTGACCAATATCAGCCCCCACTTTTCGAGTACTGCGGCGATATACATTGACTATTTAATTGGTTATTTACCAAGCAGTTACAGCAGAGACCATCGCCAATTTTGCATGATTAACAATGGTTGTGAATTCACTTCAATTATTTATAATTACTCTTTACTGCTATCTAAA
The DNA here is from genome assembly GCA_947561585.1 of Caprella mutica. NCBI lineage: Eukaryota > Metazoa > Arthropoda > Malacostraca > Amphipoda > Caprellidae > Caprella > Caprella mutica. The sequence goes on along the minus strand of CANNZV010003859.1, from coordinate 13,704 downwards.
ATCACTTTTAAATTCAATATGGGTTAATATTTAAATATGTCAATTTGTATACAAGAAAAATATCGGTATTGTAAAATCTTAATATATAGAATACCAAATAAATAAAATAATTGTGGAAAAATGTTAAGTTTTAAATTTGAATTTTATATTGTATCAAAAACACTCTTTTTTTCGATGCAAAATTGTTTTATGTATGGAAAATCTAATATAATGAATACAATTTTATGATAAACATCACAATTAACAAACAAAGATTTTAATTGGATTCCAAAGATGAAAAATCATACTATAATTATATCAAAAACTTCCATTTCAGCCAGTGTATCACAATCTAACCTTTCGAGTCTCCGCATTGAATTCATAGCAGAGAAACGACAAGCAAATTCCCTTTCGAAAAACTTATGTACCTTACCGGGTGAAGTTAATTAAATTCCTTGTGTTACATGCACCCTAATGCTGCAGACACACCTCTGAAACATGAACTTCTTCAGGGTATTGTTATATTCAGTTACAGAGCTTTGTTTAATGTGTTTACCTGAATGGTATTCTATTACAGCCTTCAGTGTTTCAAATTCTATTATTAGATAGGTAGGGTAAGTTATAAATTATAAGACGGTTTCACATCTTCGGTCTTTATAAAAAGTGACATATTCAGAGTTACATAAAAAAAGAGGGATGAAAATTAACGCTTATAACTCAAAAAGTTTTACACTTAGAAAGATTGAATAAAACCACATGACAGAGAGTATCTTTAATATTTATTAGAGTACATCTTTAATATTTATTAGAGTATATCTTTAATATTTATTAGAGTATATCTTTAATATTTATTAGAGTATATCTTTAATATTTATTAGAGTATATCTTTAAGATTTATTAGAGTAAATCTTTTAGATTTATTAGAGTATATCTTTAATATTTATTAGAGTATATCTTTAAGATTTATTAGAGTAAATCTTTTAGATTTATTAGAGTATATCTTTAATATTTATTAGAGTATATCTTTAAGATTTATTAGAGTATATCTTTAATATTTATTAGAGTATATCTTTTAGATTTATTAGAGTATATCTTTAATATTTATTAGAGTATATCTTTAATATTTATTAGAGTATATCTTTTAGATTTATTAGAGTATATCTTTAATATTTATTAGAGTATATCTTTTAGATTTATTAGAGTATATCTTTAATATTTATTAGAGTATATCTTTTAGATTTATTAGAGTATATCTTTAATATTTATTAGAGTATATCTTTAATATTTATTAGAGTATATCTTTAATATTTATTAGAGTATATCTTTTAGATTTATTAGAGTATATCTTTAATATTTATTAGAGTAAATCTTTTAGATTTATTAGAGTATATCTTTAATATTTATTAGAGTATATCTTTTAGATTTATTAGAGTATATCTTTAATATTTATTAGAGTATATCTTTAATATTTATTAGAGTATATTTTTAATATTTATTAGAGTATATCTTTTAGATTTATTAGAGTATATCTTTAAGATTTATTAGAGTATATCTTTAATATTTATTAGAGTATATCTTTAAGATTTATTAGAGTATACCTTTAATATTTATTAGAGTATATCTTTTAGATTTATTAGAGTATATCTTTAATATTTATTAGAGTATACCTTTAATATTTATTAGAGTATATCTTTTAGATTTATTAGAGTATATCTTTAATATTTATTAGAGTATATCTTTAATATTTATTAGAGTATATCTTTTAGATTTATTAGAGTATATCTTTAATATTTATTAGAGTATATCTTTAATATTTATTAGAGTATATCTTTAATATTTATTAGAGTATATCTTTTAGATTTATTAGAGTATATCTTTTAGATTTATTAGAGTATATCTTTAATATTTATTAGAGTATATCTTTTAGATTTATTAGAGTATATCTTTTAGATTTATTAGAGTATATCTTTAATATTTATTAGAGTAAATCTTTTAGATTTATTAGAGTATATCTTTAATATTTATTAGAGTATATCTTTTAGATTTATTAGAGTATATCTTTAATATTTATTAGAGTATATCTTTAATATTTATTAGAGTATATCTTTAATATTTATTAGAGTATATTTTTAATATTTATTAGAGTATATCTTTTAGATTTATTAGAGTATATCTTTAATATTTATTAGAGTATATCTTTAATATTTATTAGAGTATATCTTTAAGATTTATTAGAGTAAATCTTTTAGATTTATTAGAGTATATCTTTAATATTTATTAGAGTATATCTTTTAGATTTATTAGAGTATATCTCTAATATTTATTAGAGTATATTTTTAATATTTATTAGAGTATATCTTTAATATTTATTAGAGTATATCTTTAATATTTATTAGAGTATATCTTTAATATTTATTAGAGTATATCTTTTAGATTTATTAGAGTATATCTTTAATATTTATTAGAGTATATCTTTAATATTTATTAGAGTATATCTTTTAGATTTATTAGAGTATATCTTTAATATTTATTAGAGTATATCTTTAATATTTATTAGAGTATATCTTTAATATTTATTAGAGTATATCTTTAATATTTATTAGAGTAAATCTTTTAGATTTATTAGAGTATATCTTTTAGATTTATTAGAGTATATCTTTTAGATTTATTAGAGTATATCTTTAATATTTATTAGAGTATATATTTAAGATTAATTAGAGTATATCTTTAATATTTATTAGAGTATATCTTTAATATTTATTAGAGTATATCTTTAATATTTATTAGAGTATATCTTTAATATTTATTAGAGTATATCTTTAATATGGTAGCCGGTAAATTGCTCGAAAACAATTGCTCGAAAGACAATTGCTCGAAAACAATTGCTCGAATAACAATTGCTCGAATGAACAATTGCTCGAAAGAACAATTGCTCGAAAGAACAATTGCTCGAAAGACAATTGCTCGAAAAACAATTGCTCGAACGAACAATTGCTCGAATGAACAATTGGTCGAATTATCAAATTGCTCGAATGAACAAAATTGCTCGAATTATAAAATGGCACAGTTTTCGATTTTATAAAAGTCAGTTATTTATGAAGTGGAGCTGCACCTAACAATCCTTGTTTCTTTTTAGTAATTGATCATTAATCATTCTATAAATGATTTTAATTATTACTCATTCTGCATAATTTTTTTTAGACCGTTTGTGTCATCTCGTATGTAACATGTGAATTGGAATCATGTGGTGAATCAGTACTATTCATGTTTTTTTTTATCATAAAACCCGAAAATTAATTTATTACTATCCTATCTGTATGTGGCACCTCAATAGGTGAAATAACTCAAAGTTTTGGCAGAGTTTCAATAAATCTACCAAAAAATTTGGGTTTTATGATTAAAAAAACATGAATAGTAGTAATTCACCACATGATTCCAATTCATATGTTACATACGAGATGACACAAACGGCCTAAAAAAAAGATTATGCAGAATGAGTAATAATTAAAATCATTTATAGAATGATTAATGATCAATTACTAAAAAGAAACAAGGATTGTTAGATGCAGCTCCACTTCATGAATATCTTACTTTTATAAAAACAAAAACTGTGCCATTTTATAATTCGAGTAATTTGTTCATTCCAGCAATTTAATAATTCGAGCAATAATTGTTCGTTAGAGCAATTGTCTTTCGAGCAATTGTTCTTTCGAGCAATTGTTCATTCGAGCAATTGTTTTTCGAGCAATTGTTTTCGAGCAATTGTCTTTCGAGCAATTGTTTTCGAGCAATTTACCTAGAACCCTTTAATATTTATTAGAGTATATCTTTAATATTTATTAGAGTATATCTTTGAGATTTATTAGAGTATATCTTTGAGATTTATTAGAGTATATCTTTGAGATTTATTAGAGTATATCTTTGAGATTTATTAGAGTATATCTTTGAGATTTATTAGAGTATATCTTTAATATTTATTAGAGTATATCTTTAATATTTATTAGAGTATATCTTTGAGATTTATTAGAGTATATCTTTGAGATTTATTAGAGTATATCTTTGAGATTTATTAGAGTATATCTTTAATATTTATTAGAGTATATCTTTAATATTTATTAGAGTATATCTTCAATATTTATTAGAGTATATCTTCAATATTTATTAGAGTATATCTTTGAGATTTATTAGAGTATATCTTTGAGATTTATTAGAGTATATCTTTGAGATTTAGTAGAGTATATTTTTAAGATTTATTAGAGTATATCTTTGAGATTTATTAGAGTATATCTTTAAGATTTATCAACAAGGTTACGGACATTTTGCATTTAAAACGGGATTTAAAACATAATTTATATAAAAAGAAATTCACCTCAACATGCAGAAAACTCAGAACAACGCATCTTTTTTATCGATCAGTTTGTATCGACAGAATCTCGAACTATTGTTAGAAAAGCTTCTACAAACCAATTCAGTGAAAATATAGACCTTAAAACAATAGATATAGCGATCTAAAATGGAGAAACTGAGGGAGTATACTGAACCAAAATAAAGGAAATTCGGGTCGTCAGAGGAATGCAAGTAGGAACAGAAGATAACATTGCCTCAGTTAGTGCAAGGATTCAAGAATCGTTACAAAGTGTAAGAAAGATGGAAGCAAGCAAAACTGAGAATAAATCGAGAAAGCATGCGGGGAAATTTAAAGAATGATCTTCATTTGAAATCCTACAGATTGCAGATCTTTCAACAGCTCTCAAATAATGACGAAGAAAGAAGATAGGAGTTTTGTCAAAAGATTTTTCAATATGGTTGGACGGCGACAAATGGAAATAAAAAAAATAATTTCCAGCAATGAAAACCACATTTTTTTGGTTGGCTTTATGAATCCAACAAAGCCTGAAGGAGTTTTCTAGAAACCTCTTCACTCGCCTAAAGTAACCGTCTGGTACTGCCGTAGTTCTATGGCTTATTTATGACCCACATCATGTTGACTGGTGACATTCACCCTGGCCGTTGGTTTCAATAAGACGGTGCATCAGCTGACACCTCATTGCGAGAACAAAATTGGATAATAAATCATTTTGGAACCCACATCATCTAGCATTGTATGAATTTCCTTTAGCCAGCCATGTCTCCCAATCTGTCTCCTTTAGAGTTGTTTCTTTGGGTGTATGTAAAGGATATTTTCTTCAGAGAAAAACCAGACACTATTGAAAACAAGAAGGATACTGACCAAGAAGTTATTTCATCAAGGAATCAAGATATCCTGGTTGCGGTGATAGCGAATTTTGAGAAACGTATAAATGGCAGCAGGGAGACCATTTTGAGCATTTGTTATAGACTAAATAAATCTTAAATGTATACTCTATCATGTGGTTTTTCTTTCGTCTTTCTAAGTTTACTCCTTTTTGAGTTATAAGCGTTTACTTTCATTCCTCTTTTTTGTGTCATGTTGTGTAATCAGAGAAAAGAAACAATTTCATCAATTGCAACCAAATGAATAAAAGTGACTCGCAATTACTTACTAAATAATTTTTCATATAAACAAGTGACTTTGATTGTATTTTATCACTTTGAATTTAATTCCAAAATAACTTGCTGGTTATCTTCGCAAATTTGCGGAGGGTTATATTTTAGGTGTATTTCTTTATTTATCATCTTGTTATTCGCATAACTCAAAAAGTACTCAACCAAATTACCTGCAATTTGATTGGACGGTTAGTCAATATCGAGAAACCATTTGGTTAGATTTTGAGAGAGATCGGGTCAAAGGTCAAGCATCAAGGGCAAGGTCCTTTGTAACTAAATAACTAAGAGAATATTCAACCAAACCGCTTGAAATTTGATGGGACGATTGGTCATTATCCAGTTACCAGTTCAATAGATTTTGGGAACGAACGGCTCTAAGGTTAAGATCAAGGTCATTTATTACTCAAGTATTATTGGATGGTCAAGGTCATTTATAATTGGCGGCGAAGTTATGCGCTCTACCGAGTTTCAGTCTAGTTATTAGTGCTATAAAATTTCACTACACAGTAACAGTTTCTAGGTAAAACACCTTTCTCTCCAACCTCACTTCAAATGTTGTCTTTTAATTTCAGCTCAGTTTAACTACATTAGAGCGTTTCATTCGAGTACAGACCCTCTATAATCATCAGTTGTTAACATTTCGCCCTGATCCAATAATGATCTGAACAAATAATTTGATCTTTTTAAAAGTCTGTGACATGAGCCATTGCAGCAGAAATGTCGATATGATTTTCCATGTCAGAATTGTACCGAAAAATTATTCAGATACAGTTTTCAATAACCAAATTTTATTGAATGAATACGGTCGCAATGTTACAATTCTGTTTTAGTTTACATTTGTTAGGGGAAATAAAGGCGATGTATTATAATCATATATTTTGTTGATAACTTCATCACATAAATGATGCAATATTTATATCATTACATATAATTGATGATAACATAAACTTTTGATAGTAAGTTTGTAACAATTTGCTTTACTTTCCTATATTTGTAATACATAATAATGTACTATAACACTAATCAAAAAACAAATGATAGCAATACAGATACGAGGAGTTCTAATTGTTTATGCCTATTACAAAATATGCTTGAATATTGCCATGTAAATAAAAAAAGTAAAAATTTCGTAATATTCAAATGAATAATGTAGTAGAAAATACATTATAATGTAAACATACATTGTTATTGGAAAAAATAATATCAATAATGACTGAAAATTGATTTAGTCAAATTTTTAGTGAACGAATACTATATGCAGAATAAACTGAATATTTGTTGATGAGTATTTGTGTTGATTGTTACCATATATGCTCAATTAATTTAATAATACGACCTAGCTCAAATATTGTAATGGCAAACTCTAGAAAGAAACGTTTACTTATCCACTTTGTGTCCTCCAGTCTCTAAGACATTTATAAGACGTTTATCAACAGAATTAACCAAGTTACGTACTTCATATGGATTACCACTGCTGTATGCCCTTTCTATTTCATTGAATGAGGCGTCATACGAATTGTACGTCTGCCCATTTGAGTAAACTCTTGTTACAATTGTTACCTAAAGATTTTCAATAGGGTTTAAATCTGGACTATTCGGCCACCAATCCATGATATTCCGTCCATGAAGTACGAGAGAGTGAAGAAATTCTTTTGTGTACTTAAAAGCATGTACTGAAGAGTTATCTTGCTTAAACAGCAAGGTAGTTTTTTTCAAAAGTGGTTGTTCTTCAAGCCAAGCGAGGGAATTGTCTTCAAGAAACTTACAACAATTGAATGAATTGATTTTGACGCCCTCTTGCACCCTAAGTAAATCAATTATTTCCTATTTGAGGATTGCAGACCAAAGCATCACCCCTACCCCACCTTGCTGTCGTCGAAACCGATGTTGAGGGTTTTGGCCAGACAAGAGCCACCCTCTTGTCCACTCGTTAGGTCCGTCAAGAGTAGCTCTGCACTCATCTGTCCAAATTACTTTTGTAAAATCTGGCTTGATATACCTTTTGGACCATTCAACTCTCTTTTCCTTTTGTTTTTGGTCAGAATTGGAGTGCTTTTCGTTTTTTTGACCTCTCCGATCTCCCTTGAGTAATGATTCCAAGTCGATTTAGGAACATTCAATGCCCCAGCCTCCTCAGCAATGGCTTTGCTTGTTGTATGAGGCATCTTTTTTTTTAAAGTATTCTTAAATTTTCTTATGTATCTGGGACTTGAAGCAGCAGGTTTCGTCCGTTTCGGTTTCGCTAGGGTAACTTCACCACCAGATAAAAAATTCTTGAAGGTACGGTGATCCTTTTTCGTTAATTTCGATGTTTCTTGACTGATATTTCCTTTTGAGGTTAATCTAATAATTTTCTAGCTTTCTGCTTATTTTATTGGACTCTGCTTCCCCACTATATAATAATATCTATAATTTGCATAAACTATTCGTTTACTTAAAACAATCAAAAATACAAAAAACTGATATTTATGCAGAATTTTCAATAAATTTCAAAGAACAATGAACACATATAAAAAGTAATTTAATACACAATAATCATTTTATATTTAAAAATAAAACTGAAATTATAGAAATCCCTAAAAATACCACAATTGCATCTTGCATAAACTATCCGTTCACACTGTACAGTAACGTACAAAATTAAGGTATAACACTTCAAAACTTTATTGTTTATTAGCATCGATACATGAATCCTGCCTAATGGGCACAACATGATCCTGACCAATTTTATAATTTATATAACATATGAGCGTTCGTATGAGTTTGTACGCAGATAATAGGCTTAATAATTTGGCTAGAAATTAATTCAATTATTGCACTCCTTTTCTAGTAATTCACAGTCTTCCTAGTACACTTTCCCCTTTTTTTACCTGCACATCTTTTAATGTTGTTCTTGCCATTATTTCTAATGAAATTAAACTTGCTTTCGTCCCTAAAAAATAATTTAGCGGCGGAGTGCCAGTGAAGTTAGCCCAATTTCCCAAAAGTCCAAAACACATGTCTTTTTATTCTTCCAACTAATAAGTAAATTTTTCCAGTACGCTTTAATTGATTAACTTTATTTATTAAAATCATCAAGGGATACTCTAGTTTGACGCGTTTACACATTTGATATGATTGATTATAACTTTTTATCTCTGCAATAGAATTAAAACTGTCTTCTAATGCCAAGCGCTGTCTGTATTTTTTGATCTTTATAATGATCTTTCTGTATTACTTTACAAGGTATTCCATTTCTAAACGGACTGACAATTTTGTCAGTATCACCAAAGTATTCAAAACACTTTTGGAATGTTTCACTCCCTCTAACATCTTTCGATAGTTTCTTTTTTCTTTTGAAACTTCAGGAAAAGTAACTTTAAATTAGCCTCTAAGAGCATCAAAATATTATTCGTTCTAGCAATAACAGATGTCATCGACAGCATGGTTTGTTAACTAAATATTAATTATACATATTTTTCATTAATTAAGAATGTCATTATTAGATAAAAACATATTAGTACCTTAGTTTTACACGGCCAACTATTTGGAAAAACATTGTTATTATTATAGCTTTTTTCTTAACCAATAAATTTGATTCAAATTCTAGTAAGTTATTATATATGATAACGAATATCAGTTGGTAAAATTTAAACATTGAACAATTCATAAATATAAAAATATAAAGTTTAGAATTAGTGTACCTTATCTTGCCACTTTTTATACATGGAATATCAATTTTAGACAGTTAAATTAATTTAGATTTCAGTAATGTAAGGATTCAAACTCGATTATCTTTAAATGGTTTCTCTTAATAATATAGTTATTTAACGTGTTTGCATAAGTGTTACGTGACTTCTGTTTAAAAAATTTACATTATATTTCTCACTTGTCATGCACATCTGTTAGTGTCATAGCTCTGTCGCATGATAAAGCATAAAATAAATCTTTGCATGATCTGTTCACTATGTTCCAATCACTGACAACCGAATCCATTGGATTTAACATACCTCGACCTAATATACATGTTACTAATTTCATAATCTGTACCAAATCGGAGAATTTATCGTCTATCATTGTGGATTACAGTAGACATTAATCATATTTTATGGTAAAATTATTACTGAAATATAATAACTGTAGATATTGTCGTCAGGATATCTGATCGGTAATGTCCGACGAAGAACAATGAACAATGAATGGGTTCCTTAATAATACAAGTCATGATTTGATTTCAGTTGAATTATGAACATTCATAGTTATAGATGATCTTTAATTTCATCATCGATTATTATCGGTTAATTCCCCATCTTCGGTAATTATAAGGAAACAAGATATGAATATTATTATTCAATTTTTATTTTAATCATTGTCCAAGATACACCTGCAGGTATCATGGACAATAATTAATCAAATAATAATGATGATATCGTGTTTTGTTAAAAGAACAAAGATGTGAATCCGATCAATAATTCGTAACTTACCCTATTGTATGACTTTACTATATAATGGATAATAAAAGTAACCTCTATCAGATTATAATGCTACATTGTTCATTTAATTCTCTGATGTAATGCGATATTGAAATTCTATATTATGTGAATCCCCATTTTATATAACCTATAGTGTAGTCTGGACAATGTTTAACTTGGTGAACTCATAAATAATGACTAGGAATATGAACGTATTTCATGATATAATATCTATAGTGTTAATGAAAATGATATGAAAACAAGAGTATTGACATTGAAAAACTATTTCGATTGAGATTTTAAATGTCAAATACTCAGTAGCTTAAAAATATTTAATTGAAATGGCGATGAAAATACATCTGCATAGAGTTCAGTAAAATTGAACACTTTTATGTTAGTTACAATTAACAATATTTGTTGTTTAGATTAAGCAACAGTGTTAGTTACAATATACTTTATAAATAAATCTAAAACAGTTTAATATTAATTTTTAAAATTTCTTTTTACGTGTGATAACTTCAAAAGGAAAAAATAGGGAACAAGTAAAGTTAACGGACCAGAGTCCTTTAACTTTACTTGGTTAAATTATTAATATTTGACCAATAATTGGAATAAGAACATAATTTTGGAATCATAGAAGCAGAAGTTTTTTCCATCGTTTAACCACTCATTCTTCACAACTTCAAAATGGATCACGTTTATTTATCAATTCTTTCAATTAATAAAATATACAAAATTAATGTATAATCATTAATATTATCATTTATACGGTTGTATATTTACGAAATACTAAAGTAAATATTTTTTAAAACTAAAAAAAAGTTTTGTGGTCCGTTATCTTTACTAGCTTAATTTCTGGTCCGTTATCTTTACTTGCTCCAAAAATAGCAAAATTTAATTTTAATCTTACTGCAATATTTAATCACTGCAAATCAGTTATTAAGTTTCTTTTTCCTTTACATCATTTTAATTAACTGATATTCTCAAAGTACTTCATTTGCAATGGCTATCATTTTCTCGTTATCATATTTAAATCATTATGAGAATAAAAGAATCCTCTTCGTGAAATCCAGCATCACTGCTCAGAAATCATAGCATCAAAGCATCTTATTTCAATGCCAGAGAATTATATTTACTTCATTATTTCAATCGTATTAAAACCAGTTATGAATCGACAGAAAGAACAGAAATGTCTAAAACAAAGTTATTTGCTTATACCTAGAAAAGATATGTTTTTACTTGACGTTAAAGCGAATAAATTATGATAACTCTATTCAATATCAATTAAATTATTTTATATATCGAGTATAATAAAGAATATTCATCTTGCGGTATTCTTTTTTTCTATCTGACAACAAGACCCTTTGTGCGGGTCTTGCAACCCCGCTAACCCTCTATATGGTTTCAATTCATCATTTTTAAGAACAAAAGTGTGAATGGATCAGCGTAAGCTCTTCTAAATACAATGAACCTTTGTTTTCAACAGAATTGGAATACCCAATGAATGTGGCCAAGTATTCAGGAACACAATGGGGAGATGAATCGGACGCTACATTTCTGATTCGGATAAATAAACAGTAGGAATTAATTTGATTGATATGTAAAGCAATTTATACGATATGCAAATAGATGAGTAAAGTAATTTACATAATGTACTGCTTGACCCACATAACACTGGTCGAAAGGAAACGGTTATATAACGTAAAATAATTAATTGATGTAGAAAGGTAAAACAGAAATTAAATAAAAGATTGTATTTTCATGTTTTATTTGGTATGATAGATAATGAAAATTATCGCACATTTTACTTTTGTCCTCATAATGCAACTAATTATTAAGCAGCGTGTTTTTTATTGCAAAACATTATTACTTAAGCAGTTTTCCAACCAAAGTTAAAAGAAAATTGCCATTGAATACCTTGGTGATTTTACAATTAAGACAGTTAAAAATGTGTTCTATAAATGGACAATAAATTGAACCATATGCAAGATAGACAAAAAAAATCTGGAGTTTTAATTGCCTTGGATAACGAAACATATTAAGAATCTCCATTTAGAAGTGCTAGAAAAATCGTAGTGGAAGTGGGTAAGAAGCTAGGCACTGCCAGACGCATTCTAGAGAAGAATCTATAAGATTGAAACCTTAACAACAAAATTGCACATTGGAACACCTTGCGTTCAATGACAATGTTAGAAGGTTCCATTTCTTTCATAATAAGGACACGGTGGCCACATTTACCAACATGATTTCATTAATGAGCAAAGTTTTCGCATATGGAACACTATGGAACCATTGCTTCCACCGAAACTGACAGTTTGGTGCGGTTTCAGTTCGCATGGAGTCAAAGTTCCATCATTTTTTAAAGATGCTAAGTTTGAAAATGTTTGTCCTGTAAATACCGATGATTATATTGAAATATTTAATATTATATTGACTGACGCCAACCATCCTTACATTCGGTTCCAGCAAGATGGTGCAACTGCACACACATCCTTCTCTGCAATAAATTGGTTGAGAAATTGCTTCGGGGGCGAGTGCATGTATTTCGCACTGAACCGATTTTCCCTTAGCCAGCTATAAGGTCCTCTTACCGTTCACTTTTGCATGTTTTCTCTGAAGAAGTCTCAAAGAGAAAGCATTTATGTCGATTCGAACACCTTTGAAGATTTAACGAAAATGACACGTAAAAGTAATCTCTTCAACTAACCAAGATGTCTTAGTTTGCCGTAATAGCTAATTTTGAAAAAAAATCTGTATAGTACAGGCGGTGACCATTTATTTGTAATAAACTGAATGAAACTATAGGATATTATATTTTATGAAATTTCTGTTTTACCTCTCTGTGCCAATTCCTTTATTTAAATTATAAGCATTTACTTTCGACCAGTTATTTAGTGGGTCACTCTGTTAATAATGATATATAAAGCAATTAATTAGATGTTCATATCGACATGAGTAGTATTTTAGACTCATTTTTTTTAAATTTTCAATTATTAAAAGGAATATTTATTTACAAAAATATCGTAATATAATTCAAATAAATCTAATTTAGGATAATTAATCTATTTCAATCCATTAGATATAATACCGATAATGTACAAATTGTACATAGATGCGTAACATAGAATGCATGGCTCATATTTTTTAGTTTATTTTGGTTATTCAAAAACTATCTCTGTAGATTTTGAATAATTCAAATCAGAATTCGTACTCATGTTACCATATGTGTTTTGTTCCATCAAACATTCATAGCAAGCAACACGTCAAACATGTTTGGCATTGCACTTTGATAGTTACGAAAGTCTATATGTAAAAAAGGTACCATATATATTTCACTAACACAAAAGTGTTTTAATTTTAATTAAATCTTATTTTCTATTATATAAAAAATGAAATATTGTATATAAAAACTGAAATTTTATTTTATTAAAACTCATATCAGTAAATTAATTATCAAAGAAGCGGTCGGTGATTTCCAGTTCAAAGATGAATAATATTTCACATTTTGCCTCCAACAAAAGAAAACCATCAGGAATTATAAAACCGCGGAAAATTCTGATTGTAGAATTATAAACTGAGAAATATTCTGAATAGAAAAATGTGGTACTTTTGTGCTGGTGGTAAGAAAAATGGACTTCAAATGAGCCACATATTACCTACCTCATGAAAAAAAAAGCCACCAGTAATGAAACGCGAGAGAAAATATTTTCCGCAAAATAGTTAATTAAGTGACACCAGCGAGATGGAG
>CANNZV010003858.1:0-52794 GCA_947561585.1 Caprella mutica | reverse complement strand
ATACGTCATTCACCAATCGAACTATAAAAAATTATCATTGACCTATCTTGATCTATGTTTAGCATCCAATTTCTTAGTACCATGTTCCACTATATCAATATAATAATGGTAATTTTAGATACAAATTATAAACTTAATTCAATGATCTATCATGGTAAATTTCAGAAGAATTTTCCTTACCTTATTTGCTTTAAAATTGAAACACCCTAAAAAGATATATTGTAAAAAGAAATTTAAAGAAAGAAAATGGAGAGGTGGTAGAAAATAATATAAGAGCTTAACACACAAAATCTAAGACCTCGTAGTTGCAGAGTATAACCCTGAAAGTGTGGCATAGGTTAATCCCCTGACCGCTGATAAATTGATAGTATTGAGTCATATTGTGAGTGAAAATATAGGTATTGACCAAATTCGAGAACCCCTGTCTTCTGACCAAGGGTATAATATGCTGACCACCGACCAAGATCGATAAGCATGATCAAGGACATAATTTACGGACCACTGTGGTCATTGGTCAGGAAATTGTACCCTTTGTCAATGGGCAGTGCTTATCGCTCTTGGTCAGCGATCATTAAATTATACTTTTGATCTATCAATGGTTAGGGTTTTACGTACTTGGTCAGCGGTCAGGGTAAAATAACCTTGGTATAATTATATCTTAGAATAGGGCTTAATACTTTTAATTGGTCACCGGTTGAAAAGCCCCTATCATTTCACCTTTTTATGAATCACTAATACTATTCTATTAATAAATTATTATTATGACCCTAATAATATACTAATATGATACTAGTAATTCACTAATATTTCAGTAATAACTACAAATATACATCATATCCACACTGACTTTGCTTTTGTAAATTTGTATCAGTCAACAACAATAACCATTTTAACTGCACTGAGCAGTTATACAGGGTTTTCTACTTATCTATATACATATTTTTTCTTTGATTGTAGGAAAGCTTTTAGACAACTATAACTAATTAAAATGAAACCTGAGTAACCAATGAATATACTGTACCTAACAATCTCTGGACTCTGATGGGGGTTGTGACATTTGGCTCTAGGACAACTGCCATGAGGACCACTTCCATGCTATATAGTATTATTTTGTATTGGGTGAATTGTAATGCGCTTGTAAACTTAAACTTTCTTGGATTAAATTCAATATGAAGTATATTATTATTTTAACCTAAGAATTTTGTATAACAATGTTTATTGTATAGTCCGATATTATGCATGAAGAATAATATTGACCGTAGATTCAGAATTAAAAGTTGAAGTAGGGGAGAACCGGGAGCATTCGGACACTTTTGGGTAAAATGAATAATTCGAAAAATAATTCGAATTTAACAATATAAAGATTTCTCTATGTAGATAAATCCTTTTACTTCGATTTTATCAAGACTGTTTTACAGTTTGAACCTTCATTCAAAATTTATAAGACAAAATATAAGAGAACTTCAAGTGTTCGAATGCTCCTTCCTAGAGGGAGACTTCGGACAAGCTGTGAGGATGATTCGGACACCATAAAAATGGTTAAAACATTGGAAATTTGGATAATTAAACGATAGGAATGAATTCGGATCTACTAATTTAATTGAAATAAACCATGATGTCTTGTAATTCACAGTAATATTTCTTCGTATTTGAAATTTTATCATAATAATATTATTGTAATGATTGAACATTTTCTCCAACAAAATATTGATAGCCCATGAGTAATCAGTGTGAAATTATCCTTACATTTAATAGCTATATATCGAAAGCAAATTGTATAACTATTGTCTTTTACTTTAGTTATAACCATTTCCTTTTTCTTGGAATTCACCAAAATTAGTAAATTACATCTTAAATATTTCATCGAATGTTTAAAGTATAGTCCATAAGTGTAAATCTTGCTACACCTCAAATTTCAGCCGCTTTTCTGACAGTTAAACTTTTTTTGGAATTCATGAAATGTTTTTCGAATACCTTCTTTATTACGTCCTCTATCAGTTTCCCTTTTATAAGGAAAAGGCATGAATACGATCGCCAAATTGTTAAATAAAGACACTAATATTAAAAGTTGCAACTAGTCTTATAAACGAATGCTAAGTCAAATAATTAACTTCAACTTCAGAATGTCCTTTTTCATAAGAATTACTTCAATAAATTGTAATGGTGGACTGAATCGGATACAGAGGGAAGGTTCGGTCATCGTCCGAACCAACCTAAACAGAAATGTCTGATTCATCCCAAATGACTCTTCAAAATTAAAAACATCACCATTTTTCTAATTTCATTCGTATTATTTTTTTAACATATCAAACATAACATAAAATAAAATATTGATATAATTCATACCTTTGAGATTGAGAATTAGTTTCGTATTCATATAATCCACACACGATCCAATTAAATCACGAAAAATTACATCAATATTGAAAAAAACAGTAAATAACCTTTCGGGGGCGACACACTACATCTCCGCATTATATCTTTCAAATATCTGACGATTAACACGTCGCACACATTCAGTTGCAATAAGAGGTAGTTCCAACAATTATAAACATGTTTAAACGAGTTGTCCGAACTATCCCTCTGTCCGAATGCTTCCGGGTCTCCCCTATACTAAATTCTTTTGCCCCATATTCGGTATTTTAGTAATTAATATTATGTTAATTTTTATGAGACAGTTTAAGGCATTTGCTTATTCATTTATATTGCTATCGAACTGTTAGACTTATATGATCTTTAGACGCATTAAACTTACCTTTTTGTTATAAATATTTGAGTCGTAGGGTTGATTTAGTATTTCTTAACCTAAGCCTAGTACGTAGATAAGTGCACTCAAATACAAATTATTGATCGAATGAATAATATCTTACAGATTAACATTTTTAGTACGCAGAGAACGGAATTACAATTATGACAAAATGATTTTATGATTCATTTCACTACCGCTTGAACGCGATAGTGAATCTACAGGACAAGTCTCTACTGTAGGTGAATGCGCTTCATAACTAATTGCTCACATCATGACAGGGCCGGTCTAGACGTACTGAAGTATTAAAATTACATTTTTAAATATATATATTAGAAGTACTAATGTATCATAAATAGATGATGATCTTATTAAAAAGACTGATGTAATTTTTTTGTATTGTTTTTATCATCATTTTTTGTTCTTCACTCTCGCATAGATATTTTTATCTTCCATATGGCAACACTGTCATGGCGGTTATCTTAACGGTGTACTGAGAATGTTTCATTCCAAGTTTTTCTTATGAAATTACCATTTAAAAAGTGTTGCGTGTGTCAAAGTAAGTAATAAGTGTAGATTTATGTATATATATTGTTATATAATTATTTGGATCAATCATGTCTTGATTATCTACGTCTTTCTTGGATAACTTTTGGTAAACTATGCAATCATACCATGTTTTTTTTACCATGTAGCCCTTTGCTTTTTACTATTTTCTTAATCTGTATTAGTAGGTGTATTGATTGATTTTTGTAGACTAATAGGTTATATATTTCTGATCATAGCTTTCTTCTCTGACTACTTCTTCGATGATTTTCTCTCGGTGTCAACTGTCAGTGACAGGAGCCAGAATGATTAACAACACCCCCCCCCCCCTCTACGAGTATTGCCAAGAATAATAATGGAGGAAGGGGTCTGACTAATAGCCCCCTCCCCCTATCTATTGTGCTGAGGCTATTCCTAAGTAGGACTTAATGTACTATTTTTAATTTTTAGTATTTAGCACAGAGTAGAAACACAGATTCATCAATTATTTATTTCAGATGGAATCTGTATCTCTGCTCAGTGTTCAGTACAGTTAAGTCTCAAGATCGTTATTGTCATTGACTGAATAGAATTTATAAGTGCAAAGTCAGTGTGGATATAATAATAGAAATTGATGTAGGTTATTCAGTTTGATATTATTTTGATACCTTTAACAAGCTAATATCAATTTTATGTAAATTAATTATAATTAAATATTCGTATCTGAAATAATTACGTCAAGGAATAGTATATCATCATTTAATATATTGTTAAACCCTAAATTATTAATACAATTAAAACCTACATAAATTTTTATTACTTCAAACACACTGTGTTTGAAGTAAATCATACTATGAGATTAATAAAAGAATTTTTTTTCGATTTCTTTTTTACTTGTGACGTCATTACATTCGAATAAAGATGAATTCCGAAAAAAAAAACTTATGTTTGTTACCCTAGTCTTTGCGCATCCAACGATACCGATATTTTCAATCGATGTTAAAAATTGACGGAAAGATACAGTTTGACTCCCAAAGAATAGTACTGTTTAGTATTTTTCGGGAGAAATGCTACGGCATTGTTTTTGTTGCAATCGATTATCAAGGAAATTCTCTACAACGCTGAAGAAAATGATCGCTGATTTTCGAATTAGATCTCGAAATATTAAAAAAAAATTCATGAAAAAATTCGAAAATCAGCATTGATTTAGAATTTCTTGTAGAATCGAATGCAAAAAAACCTAATTCCTTATCTTCAAAATTGTAGAGGCATTAGGCTTTTTGGGAAATGGTTCGAAATTCAATTAACTCGTTTTCTATGGGTCTAATCGGAAAAATGCCGTGATCGAAAACAATAGAGAATTCAATTTTATACTTGGATACCAAGTTTCAGAACATTAGCTTCATTAACAAAAATAGTCTTCAAAAACCAGGTACGGTCCCCTTAAAAAGCCCCTTTAAAATCGCCAATATGAATTAAATTGTCTTTTTACAATTTAGAAAAAGAAAGAAAAAAGTTTTGTTTCTATTAATCTCAGAGTAGGATTTCTTCATTCAATGAAACCCCCTCCCCCATACGTTCCTTTTTCCTGAGGCTATTCCTAAGTAGGACTTTATGTACTATTTTTATTGCTTTATTTTGAGCAGAAATACATACTCAAACAAAAATAATTTAGTGATGATGAAGGCTGTATCTTTGCTGGAGTGTTCAGTGCAGTCAAGATGGTTATTGTCATTGACTGATTAGAATTTACAAACTAATAGTCAGTGTGTTTGAAGTAATAGAAATGTATGTTTATTTGATGCCTTTTTTGATACCTTCAAAAAGCTAATTTTGATTTTCTGTATAATCTAATATTCGTGTCTTAAACAATTACTTCGGGAAATAGTAGCTATATCATCATTAATACAATTCTAAATTAATAATACAATTATTTCCTGTATAATCGTTTCAGTAAATATTAATATAAGATTATTTCTTGTAGCAATTTATCCTTATTAAAGTTTCACATTTGAGAGCACAAAATATAAATAAGTAGTAGAACTACTGTATTAATTGCCCAAATATCATTCAAAAAAATAACATAAATAATTATTAGCCAAATTAAATTAATCCTATACTTATATAGAATTTATTTCATAAAATCCATAGTAAGTTTCAGGATATAGATTTTACCGAATTCTTATTCATTATAAATATTTTTAAGTTATTAACAAACAATGAAAAACATCTTCAAAAAAATAAATGCGATTCATTCTATTCACAAACATAATTCAGCAATTTTAGGCAACATATTTTTACAGTAAAACATTCATATATTTAAGAAAACTGAATTCTGTTGCTTTAACTCAAAAATAATCACACACTATCCATTAATTATTATATTGATAGTTAACTAAAATAACTGCTACTTAATATAATGGGACAAATAATGTCATGCATTTGAATGATTTTGTCTCTGATTTGTTGACATCAAAATTAAATTACCGGTACTGAGGTACAGTAGAACTCCTCTATAATGAAATCCTGTATAATGAATGTAGTGTCTTGAGTAAGGAAGTAGTTTCTATAATGAACAAATTTTCTTCAGTCTGCCGTAAAATGACTTTTTGTATTTTAAAAACTTATGGCAATTCATGGCAGACTGAAGAAAATTAAAAAGAAGAAGACTCTTCAGTATCCTTCCAGAGCTCATCTTTCGACGAGAACTGACGTTTTTGCTCATACACATTCTGCTTCAAGATGGACTGAGGTTCTTCAATTGGGTTTGAATCTAGAGAGAGACTGGGCCATACCATCAACTTGTCATTGATGAACTTATTACTCCTAAGGAAAAACACAGTTCCCTTAGTAGAGTGAGAAGGAGCGTTGTTATGTATGAAAATAATTTTATTATTTTAACGCAGCAGGTTTCCTTTTCAGTCAATGAAAAAATCCACAATTCAAAAAGTTGATATAATTAACAGAATTTCTTTTACTCCTTTTGGAATCCTGGAAGATCCAACCAGTTCATTTCCAATGGTCCCAGCCAAAATTATCCTACCTTTTTGTCTTTGTAGAGTACTGTTTGGTGATCAGTCTTAAGATACTTCTCCGCTCATAGTAACCAATTGTGTGTATCCTTCGAAAGAGGCCTGGTAACAGGTGAAACATAAGAGCCAATTAGTTTAAATATTCTACAGTGAGTGGTTTTTCCACACATACTCTCTTAAAAACTGCATCACTAGTTTCCAATGGTTTCCTCTTGAGTTCTCATAGGACAGTTATGCCTCTTTGCTATTTTGTATTTTCCCATATCCTTGCGTGTAATCTTTTATCAGTGGATCAACAATTAAAAACTACACTGTACCTACGTGGCCGTAAAAATATTAACTTCAATTTTACAGCATATACTATGATTATATTTTGGAAAGTAGCGCTATAGCGCTTCCGCTACATTCTGCTGTAGCGGAAGCGGTAGCACTGCTACTTTTCTGAAAGTGTAGAGGTATCGGCAGCACCGCTATATTATCATGCATGTAGCGGCAGTGCCGCTACTTTTCAAAGTAGCGCTGCCCACATATGAGAGAGAGGTATAGGAAATTTCTAGGTGGGAATAATTCAGGTTTCTTTTTATTTAGTTTTATAGTGCTAGAAGAAATATCAACAATCAAAATTAGTTCAATATAGATTAGCTGATAAATCTTCAACGACTGTTCAGTGAAGTCAGGATGGTTATTGTTGTTGACTGACACGAATTTACAAATGCAGAGTCAGTGTGGATATAATAATAGAAATTCACCTAATTTAAATTGTCATATTTATGATACTTTCAACAATCAAATATAAAAAAAATCTTTTTAATGAAATATTCTTGGCTGCAAAATTTATCTGAAGGAATAATAGGATTTCATTGAAAATATTTAGTTAAACTCAAAATATTTTAATGAAATTCTTTCTTGTATATTCGTATCAGTAAATATTGATATCCATTTTCATTTTTGTAGATATTTATCCTCATTATAATATTACATTGCAAATAGATAATGTGAATAATGAAAATAACTTGTTAAATTAATTGTAATATAAAATTAACTTATATAATTTCATGTTTTTCTGATACCTTCAACGAGCACATATACGTGCATTCGGTAGAGCGCATACCTTCGTCGCAGCTTTGAATAGTTCTCTCGCAAAATCTGATAAACTGGAAATCGTCATACCAACTTTCGAGCAATATGGTTCAATACTTTTTGAGTTATAAATGACCTTGACCTTTAACCGGATCGCTTCCAAAATTGTACCAGATGGTTCCTGGACATTGACGAATCGTCCCATCATGTTTCAGACAATTTGGTTAAATATTTTTGACTTATTGAGTTATAAATGGCCTTGATCTTGATCTTTGACCTTTGATCCGATCGCTCCCAAAATCTAACAAAATGGTTCCTGTACATTGACCAATCGTCCCATCTAGTTTTATGCAATATGGTTAAACTCTCTTTTTGAGTTATGAATGACCATGACCTTGACCTTCGACCGGGTCACTCCCAAAATTCTAGCAGAAGGTCACTTGACCAATCGTTTGACCAAATTTCAGACAATTTGGTGGAACACTTTTTAAGTTATGCGAATAACAAGATGATAAATAAATGCCGGGTAAAATATAACCTTTCTGCATTCTGCGAAGGTAATTATTTTTCATTGTACTGGTACCTGCAACAATAATTACCTGAAGGAGTAGTAGCAATTCGTTTAAAATATCGATAATTCCTAAATATTTTTATGAAATTCTCTTTTGTATATTCGTATCAGTAAATATTGATCTACATTTCACGTTGTACATAGTTGTTTATTCTTATTAAAATATTACATTTGTAAATACAAAAAGTGAATGATGAATAGAAAAATATTTGATTCATTGCCTAATATTAGTGTAAAAAACAGCATAAACAAAATAATTAAATTTATTTTGGCGTTTCGGAATATTGATTTTTCTAAATATTAAAAAATTGATGATTGATGTATTTATGCATGATAATTTGTGATCTTTTCTAAAGATATATTGTGAAAAATTAATATAATATTGTTTCATTCATTATTCGCCTCTCCTATCGGCAAATTTATATTTTAATAAGGACAATTGAAATGTATATCAATATTTACTGATACGAATATATAAGAAATTTTTTATTTTAATGTTTCGAGATTGGCAAAAAACTTTAAAAGAAGTTATACTATTCCTTCAGGTAATTATGTTTAACATTTGTTTATATGTGCTTGTTAAAGCTATCAGAAAATCGTCAAATTATATTAGGTAAATCTCTACTATCATATCCGAGCTGACTTTGCATTTGTAAATCCGTATCAGTCAACAACAATAACCATCTTGACTGCACTGAACAGTCGTAGAAGATTTATCAGGGATCAGTAATAAACTTATTATGATCCTTAATAGCCTACTACGACTATATAACTAATTAAAATAGACCCTGAATTCCCACCTAGAAATGTTCTAGATTAATTCTGGACAATGATTTTTTTTGGGGGGGTAGGGGGGGGGGGGGGAATTTGTAATGTATCCATTTCTTACTTAGAAGAACAATGTTATTACATAAATTAATTTTGCAGATTCCATTAAAAACACATGGAAAATGTCTTATTTTACTCTCACTTTTCTTATATAGGGTTTTTAGTATTTGTAAAATAAGAAAAAAATTGTTTAGTGTACAATTTAGGGTGCGCCAAAAATAGGGTTTCAAATAAACTTCAGAACCTTCATATGGAAGTGCTATAATAAGTTGATGCGTCATTAAAGATTATATGTAGCATGCCAATTTCCAGGTATATTTTTGGATATTTTTGATTTGCCCCTAGAGTGCAAAAATTACTAGCAAGTTAGTTATTAAATAAATTGATATGTCAAACTGCTGATTAATTCGTTATCTTTTTGATTTTCCCCAAGTCCTGTTTTTTTAATATGTTTTATGAAACACAGAGAGCATCGAAGAAGCAGTCAAGAAAGAAAGCGACTCCATGAGCAAACATCAACCACAAACTATTAACAGTGTTTAAGAATAATTTTTAGAGTAATCATGTTGTTATTATGATATTGGAGAAGTAATATAAAATCCTATGCAATTCTCTTTGATGAAACATTTTGATCTACGTACATCTACAAATGTTTGCTCATTAATTAATTATTATGAGCTCCTCGATGTCGTGCATAAAATATTCCTCATTCTGTTCTCCATTGAGCACCATAGCTCCATAAGTGTGGAACAATACACTGACTATACAGTCTCTATATGGTGCTAGGACGTTTCGTTACTAGGACGATTCGTTACCAGATTTTTCCTTTCCAGACGAACTATTTTTTTAAATTTGAAATGAGTTATATGCTACAAACGTCCTAGTTATGAAACGTCCTAGTAACGAAACGTCCTAGTAACAAAACGTCCTAATAACGAAACGTCCTAGTAACAAAACGTCCTAATAACGAAACGTCATAGTAACGAAACGTCATAGTAACGAAACGTCCTAGTAACGAATCGTCCGTTAACGAAACGTCCGGATATGAAACGTCCAGTTACCCCCTATATAGCGATGCCTAAATTCGAACAACTGTAAACATTGTCGTACCGGTTTGATTTTTCGGCACAGACACAAAAATATGTTTTTATCAAGCTATCTTTCTATTGTAAATGATAATAAATCAGAGTTTATGATTTATTTGTTAAAACGTAGAGAAAATCACAAAAATATTACTTATTTTCCAATTGTATTGTTGACAATTTAACTGTTTAAAGTTCATACTATTTTGAGTCTTCCGAATGAGTTAAATATCAAATGTATAAAAAATTGTACTTGTTTTGAATCAGAATTCAGTGGAGAAAAAAATACAGAAAACAGAAAAAATCTCAATTGAATACATGTACTGTATAGTGTACATAGTAATATTTACTATGATAGTGTATACCATTATAAAATATAATTATGTGATGCTCGCATAAAAAATTTAAAACCATATCAATAACAAAAATGATAATGATAAATATCATTTAAATTTTGTCATATTTTCTACTGAAATATCAACAAACTGTGTACCTAAAATCTAGCTTAAATTTATTTTAAATAAATAAAACACATGAATCCTGAAGAAAATAAATGTGTCTTTTTACTTAGAGTGAACGAACATTTGGTAATAAAACATCTAATAAATAAAACGAAAAATAATTTAACAATAGTGGAAATGTCGTTAGTAATTAGTTAAGATTTAAAGAATTTTATTTTAATAATACAGAGTTCTGGTTAGCATAACTTCCCATCATCTAAAAAACAAGACAGAGTAGTCATACGTCATCTGTGGACCAATCACAGCATAGCTAAGTCACACGACTCAACTGTGGACTGATTTCAGCATAGCTAAATCATACGTCACCAACTGTAGACCAATCACAGCATAGCTTATTCTTACGTCATCAACTGTGAACCAATCACGGCATAGCTTATTCATACGTCATCAACTGTAGACCAATCACGACATAGCTAAGTCCCACGTCATCAACTGTGGACCAATCACAGCAGAGCTAAGTCACACGACTCAACAGTGGACTGATCCCAGCATAGCTAAATCATATGTCACCAACTGTAGACCAATCACGGCATACCTTATTCATACTTCATCAACTGTGGACCAATCACGACATAGCTGAGTCCCACGTCATCAACTGTGGACCAATCACATCATAGCTAACCCAGCTAACCATATCCTCTCTGTCCCGCGTGGGACAGAGGGGGACATCCCTCGCTAGCGAGGGACAGAGAGAGACGGGGGATTTCAGACGTCTGCAGACGTCTGAAATCCCACTCACGTCCCACGTCTTACACAAGCGGGATGTCCCTCGTATGTCCCACGTCTTAAATCCCACTCACATCCCACGTCTTTCCCACGCGGGATGTCCCTCTCTGTCTCACGTGGGATGTCCCTCTCTGTCCCACGTGGGATGTCCCTCTTTGTCCCACGCAGGATGTCCCTCTCTGTCCCACGCAGGTTGTCCCTCTCTGTCCCACGTGGGATATCCCTCTCTGTCCCACGCGGGATGTCCCTCTCTGTCCCACGTGGATGTCCCTCTCTCTCCCACGCGGGATATCCCTCTCTGTCCCACGTCTGTCCCACGTGGGATGTCCTTCTCTGTCCCACGCGGGATGTCCCTCTCTGTCCCACGTCTGTCCCACGCGGGATGTCCCTTTCTGTCCCTCGTCTGTTTTACGCGGGAAAAAGTACGCGGGATGTCCCTCTCTGTCCCACGTCTGTCCCACGCGGGATGTCCCTCTCTGTCCCACGCAGGATGTCCCTCTCTGTCCCACGTCTGTCCCACGTGGGATGTCCCTCTCTGTCCCACGCGGGATGTCCCTCTCTGTCCCTCGTCTGTTTTACGCGGGAAAAAGTTATACCAAAAAGGTATATCTATCTCAAGCTTTATTTACGTATCATAACTAGGTAGGTATTCATAAACAGATGTAGGTATCTACTATCTAGGTAGGCATTGATGAATAATACTAGGTAGTAGGTAAGTAGGTACGGATTGATGAACACTACCTAGTAGGTATACTAGGTAGGTATTGGTACTGGTAGGTATTGTCAAACAGTTATAGGTAACTAGATAAGCATTGATAAACACTAGTAGATAACTAGGTAGGCATTGACAAACAGTTGTAAGTAACTAGGTAGGTATTGATGAATACTAGTAGGTAACTAGGACCTAGATTGGTTTTTATATACAGTTGTAGGCCACTAGGTAGGCAATGTTAAACACAAGAAGGTAACTAATTAGGTATTGATAAGCAGATGTAGGCAACTAGGTAGGCATTGATAAACACCAGTAGGTAACTAGGTAGGTATTGACAAACAGTAATATAGGTAACTAAGTAGGTACTGATAAATACTACGTAATAGGTAAGTAGTGATAACCACCAGTAGGTACAGATTGGTGGTTATCACTTGTAGGTTACTAGGTAGTTATAAATAAACTCTAGTAAGTAACTAGATAGGTATAAGGTAGTGATACCACCAGAAGGTAACTATAGGTAATATTAATTAACAGTTATAGGTAATTAGGTAATTTATAACATTAATTAACATTATCAATACAAATATTAATAAATAACTTTATACACATTCTTATCATTTACATTTAAAAATAAAAGATACCAAAATGTAGAATATTAAATTATATTTATTTAAAATAATTTTAAGAAGCACGCAAGTTATCAAGTTGCATAAAGATCATTTCAATACTACTTCTGCCATGTCCAGGATGGCTCAGTGGTAGCGACGCAGGCTTCAATAGTACATCACACTAGAGTCCTGAGTTCGATTCCCGAGATGACCACTACAATTCTTTCTCCATTTCTTCCCATTTAATTTGTATATAACAATATGTAATATTAAAATAAATGATATACAGCCAAATGTACATATACACTATATGCAATATGGTTAGAAATTGAAATAATGATTAGTATGATCTTTTTTATTTCTTATACATATTTATATACTCCAATTAACCGAAGTAGTTTGAGCCAAAAGAGAGATATGTCCCCCTTGCAGAGGGGGACATCCGCACTCTGTCCCACGTCTTGCAGAGGGGGACATCCGCACTCTGTCCCACGTCTTGCAAAGGGGGACATCCACACTCTGTCCCACGTTTTGCAGAGGGGGATACTCCCACTCTGTCCCACGTCTTGAAAACTCACTCTGTCCCACGTGGGTCCCACGTCTTATTTCCCTCTTCCCTCTATAGCGAGGGACATCCGCACTCTGTCCCACGTCTTGAATCCCTCTATAGCGAGGGACATCCACACTCTGTCCCACGTAGGTCCCACGTCTTGAAAACGGAGTGGGGTAAGACGTGGGACAGGTGGATGTCCCCCTCTGTCAGAGGGGGACAATACGTGGGATCAGACGTCTTGCAGAGGGGGACCCCTGTGCAAATGAAGAGGGTTAGACGTCTGCAAGACGTCTGATGTCCCCCGCCCCACGTCTTGTCCCACGTCTTAAATCCCTCTATAGCGAGGGGTATCAGACGTCTTAACCCTCTACCGCCTACCGTTCCAGTACGGGAACAAATTTTTATATGCTAATTGCGAAAGATATATAACCAATCACATTGCTGTGCCGGTAGTTCCTAGTAGGGAACATTCTAAAGAGTGCGCATGCGCAATTATTTTCAAATATTCTAGTTAGTTCTCTTAGTGTAGCTTGTGACTTCAGACGAAGAGGTTGTGTCCGCTCATACCGATTTTGCATCATATTGCAAACACAATGGAGCAAATATCAGGTAAGGTTTAGCTTCGTAGATTTTTATGGAGTTAAACATGATAAATGTTAACAGAATAGTGCATTTTTTTTCATTTCGTGAAATACAATTATGGTGAGGATCATTTCATTTTTGTTCCTGTAGAGGAACATCAGGCATGATGCTGGTGAAAATGCGTGTTCCTCAGGTGGAACAACAGTCATGTAATGTAACATTGATATTTGATTCACATATAAATGTGATATTTATTCATTATATCACAACTCTATTGAAACTTAACTATAGTTTTATGTAATAACAACTCTTTTCCGTTTGGCAGGTAAAACGTTTTATGGATGTACCCGTTCAAATCGATCTAGGATTGTGAATAAAGTGGAAGATCTAGCAACTGCTTTGGAAAGTGATGGTGAGGTCATAGACGATGACGATGTTTTGGATCCTGATTTCAATCCAGACATTGATGAACCAGGTAATTTATATATATTATCTTCCTTGTCAATTTTTATTCTCAATATATATAGCTAAACAAAATGCATGATTAATCTAAGATTGAAACCTAGATTATTAGAGAAAGCAAGAAACAATTTTCTTGCAGTAGTATAATTTGATATTTCCCTGGTATCGTCGTACTACTAGCGAGAAAATGCAATCACATATACTACTGTTTCGGTAGCTTACATTAATTCATATGCTCATATTCTGTATCCTAGAACTTTTGATTGTTTTTCTCTTACAGGAATACAGTTTACTTCTCAAGATGATGCAGAGGATCAATTTGAAAGTGAAGAAACTGTTGTATTGGAACTGCAAGCTGAGAACTCTGATTCGAATAGGACAGCAAGACAGATGAAACGTGGTTCTCATACTTGGATCAAGAAGGATGGCATGACCGAAATTCCTGAATTTCAATCTGAAGAAGACAGTGAACCTAAAATAATCTCACTCGAGCATCCTTTTAATTATTTCAAGAGTATAATTACTGATGATTTTCTTGATCTTGTTGTTGAGCAATCCAACCTTTTCTCTGTACAGCAGAACTGCAATAAGCCTTTGAATACAACTAGGAACGAGATTGAACAGTGGTTGGGATTAGTTCTTCATTTTTCTATCAGCAAGCTCCCGGATACAAGAATGCATTGGTCTAAAAATATTCCAACTCTCATGAATGTTGCATCTAGTGTTATGAGCAGGGATAGATTCGAGGCGATTAAAAGAAATTTTCATTTAGTTGATAACAGTGCATCAAATGATAGAAGTGATAAAATGATGAAAGTAAGACCGATGATTGAACAGCTCCGTAGGGAGTTCAGGAAGATAGAAATGCCGCAAAGACTGTGTGTAGATGAACAGTTAGTTCCTTTCAAAGGAAGAAGCCAGATAAAACAATATATCCCTAGTAAACCTCACAAATGGGGATACAAGTTGTTTGTCCTTGCCGACACCAAAGGTCTCATATATGATTTTTTTCCCTATACGGGTAGAATTGATCCAGTATCGGATCCTAATGTGCCTGATTTGAAAGCAAGCTCCAATGTTGTTCTCCATTTGGCTCAAAATATTCCACCTGACAAGAATCATTTGCTATTTTTCGATAATTGGTTCACATCACTGCCTCTACTGAATCATCTGGCCACTAGAAAGATATGGTGTTGTGGTACAGTTCGCGTACCAAGACTTCCAGGAATACCAAAAGGGAAAAACGTGGACAAAGAGCTAACTAAGAAAGGTAGAGGTTCCTTCGATGAATTGATTCTTCAAGAAAACCATAAAGAGATATGTTATGTGAAATGGCACGATAACAAGATTGTTAATCTCATCTCAAATTTTGCTAGAGCCTTGCCTGTAACTATGGTTGAGCGTTTCGACAGAACATTCAAGAAGACAATTGAAGTGCCATGCCCAGACATAGTACAGAAGTATAATAAGTCTATGGGTGGTGTAGACTTGGCAGATAGTTTAATTGCTCTCTATCGCATTAGCCTACGCTCAAAAAAATATTACATGCGAATGGTTTTCCATATGCTGGACATGTCAATAAGTAATGCTTGGCTCCTCTACAGGAGAGATGCGGAGAAATTGCACCTGGAAAAAAAGGACATTCTTCATCTTTCTCACTTCAAACTAATGGTTGCTGGAGCTTTGATTGAGAAAGGCAAATCTCTGACTCAGAGAAGAGGTCGGCCATCTTGTTCAGAACCAAAGAATGTCAAGAAACCTAAACGAATGCATTGCAATTCTGATGATATAATACGCTTTGATAAAGTTGACCATTTCCCACTCGTACAAGAGAAGAGAAACCGATGCAGAATGAATGAATGCAATGACAAAACCCAGTTCATGTGCAAAAAATGCAAAGTTTTCCTGTGTATCACAGTTAGTTCAAACTGCTTCTCAAAATTTCACGGAGAATAAGATGAATGCACAGAGCTTTATTATTATTAAGTCTTTACTTTAGTAGCTATTGTGATATCTTCAAAATGATTGTGATGTGATATGATCAAATAATGTATTTTTATAGGTAGTTATAATATTCCACCAAAGGAAGTTTTTTATTTATAATTTGCTGTGATACGATGCCAAAGGATATATGTATAATGTTAGTTACTATTTTGATTTCATATTTGATATTATAATACTTCTATTTATTTTCTACATGACTAATAACTAATGGTTTGTGAGTGGTTAGCAAAAGAAGTTCGTATGAATATCTTTAGAAAGATACCATTAGAGATTGATACATTCACAAAAATAAATTGTACTCATAAGATGTGATTTTATTTCAAATTAATCATTTTATTTCGCTCAAAAGTAGTGAAAGCTATTGATAGTGTCAATATACAAAAAGAAAATGAAAATATGTATACACTAAGTAAGCTCTATGCCTGTTGTTCCCTCATCGGAACAACACATTCTGAGAGTCTAGTGCCTAATGTTCCTCCTGAGGAACACGTGACTAAAAACGTATAAATAGAAAAATTTACAAAACTTATATAATTGTGATGTTATTTAGCGAGTTGAAGGTAAGATAGAACACTTAGAAATTTTTTTCCGATATAATTTCATAATTCAGGCGGTAGAGGGTTAAGACGTGGGACAAACAGCTTTTGGTTAGCTGGGTAAGTCATACGTCATCAACTGTAGACCAATCACAGTATAGCTTATTCATACGTCATCAACTGTGGACCAATCACAGCGTAGCTAAGTCATACGACTCAACTGTGGACTGATCCCAGCATAGCTAAATCATACGTCACCAACTGTAGACCAATCACAGCATAGCTTATTCATACGTCATCAACTGTGGACCAATCACGACATAGCTAAGTCTCACGTCATCAACTGTGTACCAATCACAGCATAGCTAAGTCATACGTCATCAACTGTGGACCAATCACAGCATAGCTAAGTCATACGTCATCAACTGTGAACCAATCACGGCACAGCTAAGTGCCACATCATCAAGTGTGGACCAATCACAGCATAGCTAAGTCATACGTTATCCACTGTGGACCAATCACAGCATAGCTAAGTCACACGTCATCCAATATACCAATCACAGTCTGTCAACAGTGTCAGTGGCGCCACATATCGGCTGATAGATTAGGTTTATAGTTACAATTGCGTACTAACTCTATTTAAACTAAAAAAATAAACAGTTGTCAGTTTTGGTTGTTTTGAGTACCGAACGAATAATATGCAGGAAACAACACAAATATCTGACAACAAGTAAGATGATGAATTGAGTGACGTACGTCTTAACCTGTTGCCAGATGTTAGATAATTGTGTTGTTGCTTGCATATAAGCTTTAAACAACTAATTATTTAACTTAGCTAAGAGCGTTAATCTATTGTACTGGATTCTGGCTGGATTTATGATGATAATATTAAATGCTTTAATTTGGACTATATTATTGTTTGATGGTCTAACTTCCCATCTCACTCAGATTTATTAAAAAAATTATTTCACTGATTCCCAAAGTTTTCATGAGAAAAGTATGTCAATTAATTAATTAAACAATTGAAAATTACAAAGTAACTACTAGATAATTATGACTTTCTTCCAAAGAGGTTAGAAATCTCCTCCAAAGATTTTCCTTTCGTTTCTTGTACGAAGAAAAGAGTGAAAAGAAAGGCCAGTAAACACCAAGCTGCGAAGTACCAGAAGAAACCATACGTGCTTAGTGCCACCTGCGAAAAGAATAGAAACAAATGAAGCATCTTTCAGAGAGACTTTAAAACACAGAACAAAAGTGAAGACATAAGTGGGCACATGTCAAGAAAAATATTTGAAAAAAAAATGTTCCCTCAAACCCCGCCTTCTTTCCAAAGAAACTCAAATGCTGACTTTCGAAAAATAAAATCAATAAGCATTTATTTAATGATTCTAGCTATATTAGTTGATTATACAAAGTATTATAATTCAAAAAATATTTCTTTAGAACTTTATTTATAATTCTAATTTGTTAATTAACTCAATACCCAGTGTTCTAATTGAAACATCAAAGAAAATATTTCATTATTGCTTTGATTTGACGAAATAGTCATTTTGAGAATGATCTAACACCTACAAGACTGTAGCATCTTCGATGATCTACGAGTCTTCCATTACATCTTCTACGATGATCGGCCAACCAAAGAAACTATAAACCGATGCTTTCTTAGCCGACTGTAGGCAAGGGTATGATAATCTCATTTGGTAAAGTGTAGCACTGTGTCTAATCTGTCTCACAATCTCTGACACCGCGATGCCGTGTAGTAGTTATCGGGTAGACGGTAGATATTTCTTTCAAAATCTTGTTCTGGTCTCTCACAAAAATTTGAAAATTATTCATCCTGGCTGTGTTTTGATTGTCAGTTCTCACCCAAGACCAGGTAATGTCACGGCATTACCTGTCGTACCACTCTCTTGTAGGATCTGGTCTGATGGACTGAAATCAATCAACTGTCTTCTTTAGTATTTCCTCATTTTTTAGATCATTCCGAATAGAAGCTCTGTGACTTACTTTCCATTAACGTTGTTTTGGTCTCTTAAACAGTGCTATCGTGAAAGCTAACACCAACCTAGTGACATATGGCACTGTTGGGCGTGGAGCCTGGCTAGCATTACTGTCTTGTCAGCTGGAATCAGTTCCAGCTTAGACCTTTTCTGACCCACCACCTCCCAATATTTTTGAGACGATGACCAAACAAAGAATCGACAAACTAGCGGAAAATGACCGTGTCTGTTTTGTCAGATACTTGCCAGTCAAAAAGCAACTAGCTCTTCAATTAGTAACTCACCATTAGACTTTCGAAGGAGTAGATTACCCCAAAGGATGCCCCCCAGTTGAATGCTATTGCCACTGCACTGGCTGACTCCCTGATTGATATTGGGAACATCTCCCCTGAAAAAACACACAATGGTTAGTCAACAGATAAACATTATTTGAAATGGAGAGATCAGGGAGTATATATTTTGAGGCTATAGTGAATTGAATATAATCTGTCAGATCTCACATATCTTTAATTTATTTCTTATCCATATTATAATTACCTGTTGGTTACTCTAAAAATGATTATTCTAAAATTCTTAAAATAACTTTCTTTCTTTTGTATTCGATACTATGTAATATTCGATACCGATACAATTTCTTTTTGTTTTGTCTATGATATTCTCATGAACTAAGATTTTTAAACTATATTGTCACCACCCTAGTCGTAACCTATTACTAGTTTATTTCTCACCTAAAAGAATCCATGGTACAGATCCAAATCCCAGAGAAAATCCAAACATGAAGATGATCACTGAAACTATTGGAAGCCAGGCCAATTTGGCCACTGTGAAATCTTCTGCAGTCTCCAGCAAATAGAAGTAAAGACCAAGTAAACCTGGAAAAGAGGGGAAATTATCGGAATTACAATTTGAGTATTTAGCGACGAAGAAATCTTGATGATAGCGCCATAAACTGAATTTTATGAACAATCATTGAATATATTGTATAACTCGTTTAACATTTTCAATTTTTTTTAATGAATTTAAAAAAATCGGATTATTTTTTAATTTTTTTGAATAAAATGTAAATTTTCTGAATAAAATGAAAATATTTTGAACAAAATGAATTTTTTTTAAATAAAATGTAAATTTTTTGAATAAAAGGTGAATTTTTTGAATAAAATATAAATTTTTCGAATAAAATGTAATATTTTTGAATGAAAGGTAAATTTTTTGAATAAAATGTAATTTCTTTGAATTAAACTTATAAATAAAAATCACGTTTCAGGAACCGATAGACACTGAAAAGTGAACAAGAATTCTCTTTTTATGTTAACACTTGAAGTCTAGGTTCGAGCTACTATAGACTCTATAGTTATATAAAAATCTCGGTGTCCGGGAAACTCACAGTTAGAAAACTTCCAGTGAGAAAACTCCCAGTTATAAAACTCAAACTCCCAGGCGGCAAACTGCCAGTGAAGGACTTTTCCATACTGGAAGTTTTCCCAATGGGAGTTTTCTTGGAACCAAAAATTACCTTGTGCCAGACCCATCAGTGCTGCAGAAATTAAAAGAAGTTTCTTCCTTCCTGCTGATTCAACAAGCATTCCTGCCGGAATCACAGACACACTCAACACAAGTGCGCAGATTATGCTGCTCATGTTTTCAGATAATCCGCTACCAGTTTTCTATAAAAAAGAACATCATTTAGTATACATAGGTACAGGTATCCCACTAACCTTGAATGAATCATTTCAAGAATTGAATAATGTAAAATACTACTTAATTAATTTCAAGTATGGTTATTATTTAATTCAATAAAAACTCTTCTTCAGAAACTAATTACTAAAGTAAACATTTATGTCAAAATGTTTGGCGAGCAAATGCTCTTTTTTTAGCATGTCGGCTTTGATAAAAAAGACTAGGATCATGATTAGGTGCAAGGAGAGTTCGAAGAATGAGGAGAGGAATAGTAGTGTTTGATTTCAAGTTGTATAAAGTTTGGTTAGGCCAATTCTTAATATTTTCTCAAGAAACAATGTGGTGAAAGCTTACAAAGTACTAAGACAGCATTATGATAACTGAATATTTCTTTATAATTCATACCTCGAATATAGTAGCCAAATTAAACGTAAGCGCGTTTATGCCGACAAGCTGCTGTAACGCCACCAACACCAGAACAATTAGCACTGGTTTGTAGTACCTAGGTTCCATAATATCTTTCAACTCTGCCTTCTGTTTTCCAGCCTCATCATTAGACTTCACACATGCTTCATATTCTTCCGAAATGTCAACATTGTTTCCTTTGTTAGAGTAAAAGTTAATGGGTATATCAGGTCAAAAATTAAATAGTGAGCTAAAAGTAGAATTATAGCAAAGTCCTACAGTCTGAATATTGAAAATTACAATATTCTCGTTCTTGTAACTACCTCTCAATATTTGGAACGCTCTCTTTGCTGCATCGAATTTCCCTTTCTGAACGTAAAAGATGGGGGACTCTGGTTGGAAGACCATAAGAAGACATGAGGCTAGTGAAGGTATCCAACAGACGAAAGCCAAGTGGTACCACCTCAGAAACGATCCGAATATGAACGCATAAGCTATTCCGAGACTTAGATTCAGTTGGAAACTTGCACCTTGTTGGAATAAAATAATTTATTTTACTTTCTTCAGAAAACATTATTCATTTATAGCGATAACATAATATTTTAATATTTAATTATTTAGATAATTGGAATGGTTTTCTTCCTTTTTAAAGGTATAGAATGAATACTTAAACTATAGATTACCTAGAATTCCTCTGACATTTGGAGAGGCAATTTCACCGAGATAAACAGGAGTGACAGCGCAAGCTATACCCGCAGTGACTCCAGTGAAGATTCGACCGATCAAAAGCATCGTGAAATTTACTCCGAAACCTGAAAGATGAAATTGCTGATAAAATTGAAAATCAGCAAATTTCATAATTATGTCCCTTTATAAATTATAAATACCTAACATAAGCCATCCTATGGAAGAGGGGATAACTGAAACCAAAATTGTTCCTCTTCGTCCGAAAGTTTTCATCAAGGGGCTACATATCAGTCCACCAATCAGAGCACCGATACTAAAAGCGGCCGAAAACCACGAGAGTTCATTGGTGGAGAGTGTGAGTTCGTGATTTGTTGTTGATGTAGTGACGTCACTGGAATTGAAGAACGTTGAGTTCAGTACTTTTTCTCTTAGTTGATACATTGCTGGAGAAGCATAGCCCAGAACTGTACCGACTGACATGACACCCAAAGATGCTGTGAAAAGAAAGATATCCATTAATCCCAAAGTCTTACATAGTCTTTACAATTTCTTGTAATTCATTTCGGCTCCCATAAACTCCTTTCAGAATCTTAAATATATGTTTCGAATGACTATATTTAGTATCCTGCTGAATGTGTTCATAATATCATGAAATTTCTATCTAATTTACCTTTTTGTCCTTCCTATCTTTCCAAGGAAGATATAATATTATGCAATTCTTTATCTATTAATTAAATCTATAGTTAAATAAAAAAACTAGCAATACTCACCGCAAAATGCTGCAATGTACTGCCGAGTGTTATTAGGTTTTTCTCCTGCAATAATCATCTTTAAGGTTAAATATTCTTGATTTGAGATAAAAAAAAACCTAAGCCTCGTAAATACTATCTGCTGTGAAAGAATTATAAGTAAAATATTGAAATACATGCAAGTAAAATATTTTCTTTAAAAAAGTTTACATTATTTTAATTTTTTCAGGTTAAATAATAGTAAATAATTTAATTATCACTGAGATATTTTCATTGAGTAAAATATGAATATGATTTATGAAATTATTTTCCTGAAAAACAGTACCAACTGTTGGTGGTTGTTTTAACCCTTCACTGTGCATATTTACAACTATTGGTGGTTGTTTTAACCCTTCACTGTGCATATTTACAACTATTGGTGGTTGTTTTAACTCTTCACTGTGCACTTTATTTACAACTATTGGTGGTTGTTTTAACCCTTCACTGTGCACTTTATTTACAACTAATGGTGGTTGTTTTAACTCTTCACTGTGCATATTTACAACTATTGGTGGTTGTTTTAACTCTTCACTGTGCACTTTATTTACAACTATTGGTGGTTGTTTTAACTCTTCACTGTGCACTTTATTTAAAACTATTGGTGGTTGTTTTAACTCTTCACTGTGCACTTTATTTACAACTATTAGTGGTTGTTTTAACTCTTCACTGTGCACTTTATTTACAACTATTGGTGGTTGTTTTAACTCTTCACTGTGCACTTTATTTACAACTGTTGGTGGTTGTTTTAACTCTTCACTGTGCACTTTATTTACAACTATTGGTGGTTGTTTTAACTCTTCACTGTGCACTTTATTTACAACTATTGGTGGTCGTTTTAACTCTTCACTGTGCACTTTATTTACAACTATTGGTGGTTGTTTTAACTCTTCACTGAGCATTAACCTTCATTTTAACATTACCCTTCATTTTAACATTACCCTTCATTTTAACATTAACCTTCATTTTAACATTAACCTTCATTTTAACACTAACCTTCATTTTAACATTACCCTTCATTTTAACATTAACCTTCATTTTAACATTAACCTTCATTTTAACATTACCCTTCATTTTAACATTAACCTTCATTTTAACATTAACCTTCATTTTAACATTAACCTTCATTTTAACATTAACCTTCATTTTAACACTAACCTTCATTTTAACATTACCCTTCATTTTAACATTAACCTTCATTTTAACATTAACCTTCATTTTAACATTACCCTTCATTTTAACATTAACCTTCATTTTAACATTAACCTTCATTTTAACATTAACCTTCATTTTAACATTAACCTTCATTTTAACATTACCCTTCATTTTAACATTAACCTTCATTTTAACATTAACCTTCATTTTAACATTAACCTTCATGTACGTAATTGATGAAAATTTCATAAAAAAAATACCCATCACTAAAAAGGAATGAATTTTTGAAGATTATTCGAAATTTTAAATCCATGTTCAATTTATCCACAAGTACGAGTCATTTATCCACAAGTTCGAGTCATTTATCCACAAGTACGAGTCATTTATCCACAAGTACGAGTCATTTATCCACAAGTACGAGTCATTTATCCACAAGTGAGAGTCATTTATCCACAAGTACGAGTCATTTATCCACAAGTACGAGTCATTTATCCACAAGTACGAGTCATTTATCCACAAGTACGAGTCATTTATCCACAAGTACGAGTCATTTATCCACAAGTACGAGTCATTTATCCACAAGTACGAGTCATTTATCCACAAGTACGAGTCATTTATCCACAAATACGAGTCATTTATCCACAAGTACGAGTCATTTATCCACAAGTACGAGTCATTTATCCACAAGTACGAGTCATTTATCCACAAGTACGAGTCATTTATCCACAAATACGAGTCATTTATCCACAAGTACGAGTCATTTATCCACAAGTACGAGTCATTTATCCACAAGTACGAGTCATTTAACCACAAGTACGAGTCATTTATCCACAAATACGAGTCATTTATCCACAAGTACGAGTCATTTATCCACAAGTACGAGTTATTTATCCACAAGTACGAGTCATTTATCCACAAGTACGAGTCATTTATCCACAAATACGAGTCATTTATCCACAAGTACGAGTCATTTAACCACAAGTACGAGTCATTTATCCACAAGTACGAGTTATTTATCCACAAGTACGAGTCATTTATCCACAAGTACGAGTCATTTATCCACAAGTACGAGTCATTTAACCACAAGTACGAGTCATTTATCCACAAGTACGAGTCATTTATCCACAAGTACGAGTCATTTATCCACAAGTACGAGTCATTTATCCACAAGTACGAGTCATTTATCCACAAATATATAAAAAAAGTCCACCACTCCTTTTAATTTTTCCACAAGTTTTTTCCCAGTGACTGTTTCCGTAGCAACTACACACAATGCAGGTGCATCTCTCACGACGACTCATTTACAACTGCAGTCGTTACTTACTACTGAGACACTGGAGATGATCTCTAGTGGTTATCTCTTAGAGATGATCTCTACTGGTTATCTCTTAGAGATGATCTCTACTGGTTATCTCTTAGGCTATTTTAAGAGATAAACAGTCTGATAAAAACTTTTGTATCCGGTTCATAGATCTAAAATCATATCAGATATTATCACGTCGAGAAAAATAGGAATTGGTTTGCGATCACTGTGCGGTAACACAGGCAAGGAAGATTATTCCTGGGATATTAAGGGTAATAAATAAATATTTTTTGCCTGCAATATTCCCTTAATATCCCAGGAATAAATATTTCTTGCTTGTATTATTCCCTTAATATCCCAGGAATAAACATTTCTTGACCGCAATATTCCCTTATAGGCAAGAAATAAATATTTCTTGCCTGGGATATTCCCTTAATATCACAGGAATAAAATATTTCTTGCTTGTATTATTCCCCTTATATCCCAGGAATAAATATTTCTTGCCTGGGATATTCCCTCAATATCCCAATAATTAAAATTTCTAGCCTGGCACCGCTCTGTTTTTTTTTCCCTATAAAACAAACCTGAAAATCTCCGCGGCAACTGAAGTTTCCGTACAATTCAGAAAAACCTGAAACTAGTTACTAGTATATACCAAGAACTATTTAGAAATATATCTTCTATTGCCTAGTCAACTTATGAACTTTCTTCATTTTTGTACTAGATATTTAAGAAAATGACCGTCGTTTTAAATAATGTAAATAGTTTTTCAATGACTTTTCTTAAATGAATAAAAAACACAACATTGAGAATAATGGAACTACAATCACCCGTTACGTAACTTCAGATAAACACATTATTTAAATAATTAACAATAGCCTTCAAATCCGTAACACTCCTAACAAGTAACACTCCTAACCAGTTTAGTCAATAATGACATTTAATTTATAAAAAACCCGTTCGCCTTTCGTTAAGTAGTTAAAGAGATATTCATTTTAACAAAATAAAAATAATAGCTTAATGTACACAAATTGATTAGAAAAATATTTAAAATACATAATTAGATAAATATTACAGAAATTAATCAATTACAATAGAGAAATTGAAAATATAACCTTTCTTAGAAAATACTAAGAGAAGAAACAAAGGAATAATTGTATTAGGGAAAGAGTACAATTTCATTGTTTACACAACGCGTCTTTACATTATCAGTTCATAACGGGTTTAGTGTCTAATTATTTCGTTTTGTATTTATAATTTGAGAATTGAACAAGTCTTCAACCCTGCAAACCATTCCCTATTGCATACACATATTTACCATGTGGTTTAATGGTTTTAATATAGCAATGGTGTATGAATATGTATTATCCACATTGAGCCAATCTAACCATCATAAAAACACATAATTAACATGTGGTTATGCCATTTTAAAACCATATCATAAAAAACATATCAAATAGAGATTGTATATACCACATCATATCCACATGTAAATTACCATACTTATAACAGGTATTTACCAAGTGTTAATTACCACATTCATAGCAACATGATAAAAACCAAACTTATAACATATGGTCACTACATATAATTTACCATATTACCATGTAACACAACATGTTATAGATATGATATCCATTTTCAATAATATGCATGGTATACACATGATTTTAATGTGTAAGTGCCACATGGTATACACATGGAACTGTAAGTATAGGGAAGCTCAATATTCACTTGTACTCGCAATAAAAAACTGTGATCGATCTTCGTGAAATATTTAGAATTTGCAACCCAACATCAATGATTATTAAACTGCTATTACTTACCTAATTCTCTTACAATTTCACTGGATCGTATTGGATTGCATATTAATTAATAATACTTTTTACATATAGATGAAAATTGTTATAATGAATGTGTTGTGTTAATGACAGGCAGAATAAAAATGTAGATGTAATAACTATTTAACATACATATAAGTTGATTTAACATTCACTTAATTTATTGTATAATTTAAAATTATATTATTGTGAGAATATCTAATTATCTAGTATTCACAAATCAGTACACATAGTTCAACGTTTGCTTCGGAACCAAAGGATATATTGCTGACGTGAATAGGAAATTAAAAAAAAATAGACTAAAAACGTATCTGAACAGGCTTTTAAAATTTACGTGACTTTGAAAATAAGTTAAAAATAGAAATTTTAAAATCTTTATGTGTACTGAAGTTTGGTTTACTCAAGTGTTTAATGAGGTAGCTTTGTTGAAATACTATTTTTCTTTGAATATTATTTAAGTATTCCAATATCTATGTAGTTATTACTGTAAAAATGAATGTCCCCTTAACCTCTTAAAGAAGGACTAGCGCCGTTTTTATAATAATAAAATGTGTTTATAACTAAAGAATATTTCAGAAAGTCAATAAATATACATGTATTACCAATAAGTGACTGGCAGTTTTCCCCCTGTCAGTTTTCCGCCTGGCAGTTTTCCGCTTCGGCAGTTTTCCGCCTGGTCGTTTTCCGGACACCATCGTCAACACTCCACCGCACCAGCTAAAAGCTCCTCTCCGATCAAAGTACCCATACCTACTTCTATTCTTCACTCTGACGTCAAAATAAAACCAATGGTAAGCTTATTTAGTAATATTAAATTAAAATGAATTTTTTTCATTTTGAATTATGGAAACTTCAATATAATATAAATAGAGGATTATTTTAATTTAGCTAATAATTATATATGTAGTTTTCTGGACTAATATTTGGCAATTAATTCAGTTATTATTTATATTTTCTTCTCTCAAATGTGATATTTTAATAAGGATGAATAACTACATCAATTAAAATCATATTAATATTTACTGATATGAATATACAGGAAAGAATTTTATTTCTATTTGTAGAGTTTATTCTCAACAATATTTTAAATTAAATTATACCATTCCTTGCAGTAATTATTTCAGACACGAACATTAAATTATACAGAAAATTAATATAAGCTTTTTAAATGTATCAAAACAGACATCATATTTAATGACTATATAAATTTCTATCATTATAGGTATACACACTGACTTTTTGTTTGTAAATTCTAATCAGTCAATGACAATAACCATCTTGACTGCACTGAACAATCCAGCTGAGATACATTTTCAATCTATACTAAACTATCTATGATAGAAAATGTGTTATCAGTGGAAAACTAAGTAATACAAACAGTACATAAAGTCCTACTTAGGAATAGCCTCAGGACAATAAATAGTCAAAGCCCATTCCTCCATTATCATCCTTGGCAGGACACGTAGAAAGGGGGGGGTTATTAATTATCTGGTTCCTGTCACTGACACCAAGATAAAATTAAGTACAGAGGACATCGAAGAAGCAGTCAGAAAAGAAAGTTATGACCAGTAAAGGCTGGATTTAAAGTTCTAACGAAAGTACTCAGTAAACATAACAATGTTGGGCTGACGCTGTCATGCCGGTCTCGGTGTATTGGGCCAGCACAGGTTCGACGTTGGCCCACCTCACGGATGTCCTCCAGCCCAAAACAGTATAACCATGTATAAACGACTTATTGGTACCGGCAATACTTAACATGTATACAGCCGGTATTATTTTCATATAAGATATGTATTAATTAGATTACACTATACAGAATACGTGAAGACAACAGTTACTTCTAACAATGAAGTAACTGCCCTTCAAATATATTTTACAGATTCCGGGCCATATAGCGTCTTTCTGTGAACTATAAAATATAAAAATGTAAGGCCCTGGGTGGCCCGGCCCTTGGTGGCCCGGCTCTTGGTTAATGTAAAGGGTGCTGTGTGTCAATAAATATATAAATAAAATTAGGAAAAAAATAGAACAGTTCCCAATTCAAACTGAAATCTATATTATTCTACCTACGCTAATTTAATCAAATAATAATTTTTTATTTAAAATTGAATAGAAAGTATAATTTTCAATGTGAATAATTGTGAATAATCAATTTCAATGTAAATAATCTGTCATTTCAAATAGAAAATAACTTTTCATACTAAATATATAAATTAACTAGCGGTCAAGCTCATTTTTATCAAGGAAATAAATAAAGTGTTAAATTAATAATTGAAGGGAGAACAGGCCTATTTATATTAAATTGTCAGATACGGCAACAATTTCAAAGATATACTTAATAGAGGATATTAAATTGGCTATTTGGTGTAATTGAAGTTGGGAGAGATCGTTTGTACCTAACCTCTTTGATTGTCTGTCGATAACTGCCAGATAGAACCGGCAGGCCAGTATAATAAATATACTGGTAAATCGAAAAATCACTGGATTGTGGATTGGGTAACCAATGTTTCCCTTCATTGGCCAGTGCTCTTTGGCAAATATTGGCCCAATGTCGTTTTCATTGCATTGGCCTAGTGTGTAATAGAATTAGTGTGCCAATGCCTGATCGTGCCTTTACTTTGCCAATATCGTTGGCCCGATAGTGCAATGTTATCAGGGTAGTCGGAATAGCTGTAAAAAGGTTTCTAATAGTTCTAAAAACCTGTCATATAGCTCTAAAAACTAATCGTTCAATCGGAAAAAGCAGTCGTATAGACGGAAAAAAAATTGTATAGTCGGAAAAATAGTCGTTATTATAGCAATGTGTCCTAAAATATATTAATTTTCTTTATTACCCCATTATAGAAACTACTGTAATTGTTTTCCTAGATTTTGGACTCCAGAGTAACCATGACATTTTAACATGTCCTGTTCATTTGTGAATAGTTAATGTTTTATTTCTATTTGTATAGCTTACGCAACATTATAGGAAGTTGTGTACATTTGCTTGTGTGTGGTGAATATTAAATAGTAATAAAACTATATTTTTGTTAAATATAACTATTTTACAATAAAGTAACAATGTGATATATACACAAACAAAGTAACCCAAAAACAATGTCTATGTCCAAATCAAAACCAAATAATAAAATACGCAACAAAACTCAAATATTTAATACCACCTTTCCTAAGGCTATTCCCATGTAGGACTTCATGTACTATTTTATAAGTTATAGTTTTCTGCAGCTGTCTGTTAGCCATAGAAGATAACTTATTATTATCTCTTGCTTACACACCTCTGTTGGAGTGTTCAGTGCAGTCAAGATGGTTATTGTCATTGACTGATACGAATTTACAAACTAAAAATAATTGAGCGACTGATTTCAAACATTGTTGCCATATATTAAATTATAAATGATGTGGAAGATGTGACGCAAATATGCAGCTCTTGGCATTCGATATCACTTCGAACCCAAAGCGGTGGAAACGGCAGGTAGCAATGGTGAAACGACAGGCGCACTCCTTGCCCAAATCGGCTGTTGCATTACCGACGTCACTGATGATGTGAGAGAGCCCTTTTGGTTACAGCAGAGGGATGGTTTGGCAGTTCAGATGGACAATGCTTTCAGTATCTTGACGTCGGCCAAGGAGAAGTATGATGACCGCAGTTTGGGTGTTGCCCTGTGACCTGCTATAGGCACCTCACAGTCGGTTGGAGGCCACTACCATTGGCAATGGTCGGAGCCATGGTTGTTGAGCAGAGAAGCATATCTTTTGATTTTTAATGTCCATTGTCTAAATAAAGATAATTGAAGATCTGCTTCTTAAAAAAAAATATTTGCTTAATAATGATAGTGGTGATAAATGAAGAAATATTTAATTCATAATGGTAATGATGAACAGTATAATAGAAATATAGTGTATGATGAAAATGAATCGTATAAAAACTATATTATGTGCACTCGGTAGAGCGCATACCTTCACTTCCGCTTTGACCCATTCTCTCACAAAATTTAATAAACTGCTAACTGGATAATATCCAATCGTCCCACCAAGTTTCATGCAATATTGTTTAATACTTTTTGAGTTATTGAGTTATAAATTACCTTGACCTTGACCTTTGACAGGATCGCTCACAAAATTCTAACAGATGGTTTCTGGACATTGACCAATTGTACCATCAAATTTCAAACAACTTGGTTGAATACTTTTTGTGTTAGAAATGGCATTGACCTTGATCTTTGACCTTTGACCCGATCGCTCCCAAAATCTAACAAAATGGTTCCTGCATATTGACCAAGTTTCATGCAATATGGTT
Organism: Caprella mutica; assembly: GCA_947561585.1. Taxonomy (NCBI): domain Eukaryota; kingdom Metazoa; phylum Arthropoda; class Malacostraca; order Amphipoda; family Caprellidae; genus Caprella; species Caprella mutica. The sequence goes on along the minus strand of CANNZV010003858.1, from coordinate 22,076 downwards.
CAATACTTTTTGAGTTATAAATGACCATGACCTTGACCTTTGACCGGGTCACTCCCAAAATTCTACCAGCAGGTCACTGGACATGTACCAATAGCTTCACCAAATTTCAGGCAATTTGGTTGAACGCTTTTTCAGTTAAGCGAATAACAAGATGATAAATAAATAGATGAATAATTATACCTTGGCTAAAATATAACCTTTCCGCACTGTGAAAGTAACAATATGTATTATTGTATCACCAAGTGGAATAATTAATTTAATAAAATAATAATAAATAATGAATGAAGAAATTTGTATCTTAAAATAGAAATAATAAAAAAAATAGTATAAAAATACTATTTTATCACTATCTTTTAAGTTAAGAGACCTGATAATAATTATTTGGGTGGCAATTGTCCGGTAACGGATATATCTGTGGACGAAATATCTTTTGACGAGACGTCTGCTCATGCCGCACACCCTGATTGTCAACTCCTCCACCCCAAACATTGTACAGAGATAGGTATAGAACATTTTTTGGTAGGATTCCATGTTTCATTTTAATTAATTATTTAGTCGTAGAAGATTTACTGCAATCAAAATTAGTGTAATATAGATCAGCAGTAAACCCTGTACGACTGTTCAGAGCAGTTAAGATGATTATTGTTGTTGACTGAGTTAGGCTCATTCATTTTCTACCATCTCCACATCATCCTTCATTTGATTTATTTTTTATTCCATGAGCATTTTTGTAGAATAGTATGTTATATATCTATGATCATAACTTTCTTTCCTGACTACTTCTTCGATGTCCTCTGTACTTAATTTTCTCAGTGACAGGAACCGGAATTATTAACAACTCCCCAACTCCTACACGAGTCTCGCTAAGGATGAAAATGGAGTTAGAGGGGCTAACTATCAACTCCTACCCCCCCCCCCCCCACTGAGGCAATTCCTAAATAGGACTTTTTTTAAGGCTGTATCTCTGCTGGAGTGTTTAGTGCAGTCAAGATGGTTATTGTCATTGACTGATTAGAATTTACAAAAAATAGTCAGTGTGGATATAATAATAGAAATTTGTGTGGGTAATTAATCCAATTGGATGTCTTTTTATTACTTTTAAGAAGCTCATATTAATTACCTGTATAATCTAATATTTGTATATGAGAAGATTACTTCGAGGAATAGTATATCTACATGTTAAAATATTGTTAAAACCTAAAATATGAATAAAATTCTTTTCTGTAAATTTGTCTCAGTAAATATTGATATTATTCTGTTTGTTGTAGCAATTTATCCTAATTGAATTATCATATTTGAGGGTAGAAAATAAAAAATAATTAGTGGAATTATTGAATTAATTGCCCAATATCATTCAAGAAAAAGAGCTGAAATAATTATTAGCCAAATATGATTAATTCCCTGTTTACATAGAATTTATGTTAAAGATTAATTATAAATTTCAGAATATACATTTTGACAAATTTATATTCGTTATAAAGATTTTAAGTTATTAACAAACAATGTTCAGCATTGTCATTCTCAGGGGGTGGGGGGGGGGGGGCTTACCCCCCTTCTCTTCCATTCACCACAGACAGCTTCAGGATAGGCAGGTTGCATGGGGAAGTAAATTTAATTGTTAAATGTAAGTCAAGAAAAGAATATAATTACCTATTGTCCAATAACACAAATCGTCTATTATTTGGTGAATTAAATTGAAGTTTCATGATTCTGTAGACCAAATGCCCCGTCGACAAAATGTCCTGTCTAAGATATGTGCCGTTGACGTAATATCCTTTTGACGATATGTCCTGTCAATGAATGTCTTGTCGAAGAAAAATGTCTTGTCGACGAAATGTCCTGTTGAAGAGAATGTCCTGTCGATGAAATGTCCCTGTCGATGAAATATCCCTGTTGATGAAATGTCCTGTAGAAAAATGTTTGTCTACGAAATGCCCTGATGCCTTTCGATGAAATGTCCTTGAGACGAAATTTCCTGTCGGCGAAATTTCCTGTCGACGAAATGTCCTGTAGACAAAATGATTCCAGGACAATAACCCCCGTGCAAAATACCCCCCGGACAAAAAACCCCCGTGCAATAAACCACCAGGACAAATATCCCCCGGACAAAAACCCCCCAAGCAAAAAATCCCCGGTGCAAAAAACCCCCGGTCTAAATAAATAACATAATTCATTTTTATTAATATATTAAACATTATTTAATGCGAACCAATAATTATAACATTTTCTTTGAGAATATGACAAATTTTTTGCAAAATAAGGAATACCCAATTACCTATTTTATAGTAAAAATAAGTACAGTATACATTTTGTCACTATCAAACCTGGCCGGGGGAGTGAAGCCCCCCCCCCCCCCCCCCCCCCCCCCAATTGGACCGCTCACCTAACCTTAGGTGCACTATATCTCTTTATATTTATAGCATATACTAATTTTATTAATACAAAATTAATGAAAATTAATTAAATGAATTATGCTATTTATATCGACCGGGGTTTTTTTGCACCGGGGGTTTTTTGCTTGGTGGGTTCTTGACCGGGGGGTATTTGTCCGGGGGGTATATTGCACGGGGAGTTTTTGACCGCAGGGGTTTTTTTGCACGGGGGGTTATTGTCCTGTCACCAGACAAAATGTCCTGCCGACGAAATATCCTGTCGACGAAATGTCATGTCGACTAAATGTCATGTCGACGAAATATCCTGTGAACGAAATATTTTTCGACGAAATGCCCTATCGACAAAATGTCTTGACGATGAAATGTCCTGTCGACGAAATATCTTTCGATGAAATATCCTGTCGATTAAATGCTTGTCGAAAAAACTGGAGAAAGGGGTCTGAGGACAAGGGGGGGGGGTTGTCTTGTCCTGAGGCTATTCCTAAGTAGGACTTTATGTACTATTTTCATTTCTTTGTACTGAACAGAAATACGGGTGCACCAAAAATAGTTTAGTGATGATGTGTCTGTATCTCTGCTAGAGTGTTCAGTGAAGCCAGAATATTTATTACCATTGACTGATTAGAGTTAACAAACAAAAACTCATGGTGGATATAATGAAAAGAATCGTGTTGGCAACTCAATTTGATGTTTTTTTTTATGCCTTTAATAAGCTAAGATCAATTTTAAATATAATACAGTGAAATTCCTGAGTTATGAAGTAATAGTTATTTCATAACTCAGAGCCACTTCATAATTCGTGTGCAGTGATAGTTTCTGTGATTAAAATCATAGAGAATATTTGTCATTGAGGGATAACTATGACAAATATTATTCTTACATGAATGTTCTGTGAGCACTAAATTTTATACAAAATTGAGGTAATTAAACAAATATTAAGTAAATGTTGTGGGAAATCAATATAGCTACTCATTATTATACAAAAAATTGATATATATCATGGCTAATTCATGCCTAAATTTAAATCATTAACAAAAAATACACATCATTTGAATCTCAAACAATACAGAAAACACAGTTTATACTCAATGTATCCGATTTATTGATAACCTAAACTATTTAGTAAATCGTTGCCTTCCTGATTTACATTTTCATATATAATGCTCCATTATAGGATAATTCACAATTACCTATAGGTGGGTATCCTATAATTGGATATCATCCTTACCTTTAATAATTATTGGGTCTCATCCTATAATTGAGTATTGTCCTATAATTGGGTATTATCCTATAATAAAGTATTATTCTATAATAGAGAATAATATCTTATTATATGGTAGAGTCTGGTGGAGAAGATTGCAAAAACCCACTATTGCATTGAAGTTGAAATTTTCATAAAAAAAATTCTATATTCAGTATATTGTAATTGCTTGTCATATTTGCATTTTTCATTTTTACTTTTGTAATATGACTTTCAATTCTGTCAATTCATTATTCACTTCTGAGAACTTGACTTGGAAAATGTATAGTTATACCTCAAAAAATATCGTTTTCTATGATTTAAACAAAGAAAATACTTCATAACTCAGGATCATTTCATAATTCAGGTCCTTCATTACTCGGGTGCTTCACAAAAAAATACTCCATAACTCAGGAGTTTCACTGTAATCTAATATTCGTGTCTGAAATGATTACTTTAAGGAATAGTATAAGCTCATTAAAATATTGTTCTAGCTAAAAAATGTAAAGCATATTATTAATTATTAAAAAGAATTACTGGGAGTTTTCCACAATGGGAGTTTTCTCACTGGGAGTTTTACCACTGGGAATTTTTCACACTGGGAGTTTTCCGCCTGAGAGTTTTCTCACTGGGAGTTTTCCGCCTTAGAGTTTTCTAATTGGAAGTTTTCCGGTCACCATAAATTTCAGTGGTTTTTCTACTTTAATACTAAACCTGAACTACTTAATGATACCAAATTATTGTAAAGTAACTTAATATTTTTGGGTCAAGTTACGTTTGTGATATTTTCATTTTCAACCAGTATATTTTAACGTACTTCATCTCTTTTGTAATGACTTAATTAAATCTTCTTATATAATTTTACAGTTGGTACTCAGATTGTAATAAATTACCCATACCTTGTTCATTTAGTCAAGTTTAAATGTGTGTTCTTTTCACTTTCTAGTACTGGTTTGATTTTGAAATACAGAAACATTAATAGTCAGACCCCTTCCTCCATTATTATCCTTGGCAAGACTCCTAGAGGGTGAGGGGGGTTGTTAATTATTAATCATTTGGTTTCCTGTCTCTGACATCAACAAGAACAGAAGGGCATCGAATAAGCTGTCAGAAAACAAAGTTACAATTAGAAATATATAAGATATAAAGAAATCAAATGAAGAGGTTGTAGAAAATATATCAGCCAACCTAACAATCTTAGGTTGGTTGCACTCGATCAAAATCCCCTGTCCATAGATAGATTAAGAGTATAATTTCCTGACCGATGACCAAAATCAAAAAGAACTGACGTATGATTTTGAAGGTTCAGTTTCATAATGCTCACTAATAATATAATTTTTCAATTTTTGACCTCTGACCAATGTTACAGTATACCCTTGGTATACTAAATTTATTTCTTAGATTTAGACTCAATTCATTTATTTGGTCAGCGGTCAGTGGATTATACCCCTGGATATGACTCAATATTTTAGTTGGTCAGAGATTTCGTAGTTAAAGAGCATAACCCTTGCGCTATCATCTAAAAATTCAAATAATGTTAAAAATTATAGGTACGAATTCAGGTTTCATTTTAATTAGTTTTATAATAATAATTGTTGAAAATGATTCTGCTATCAAATTCAGTTCAGTAATGATAAGCGGATAAACCTTCAACGACTGTTCAGTGCAGTCAAGATGGTTCTTGTTGATGACTGATACGAATTTACAAATACAGAGTCAGTGTGGATAAATCAATATAAATTTTATTTTTAAGACATTTTATTCTTCACCACACTTCAATTAGGCCAAACGCATAAATTTTACAAATAATAATGTACTAATATTATAATATAATGCGTTTGTAAACTCGCACCAGTCAATAACAATAATTATATTGACTGCACTGAACAGACGTACAGTGTTATTCTGTTAAGTGCACCGTCCTCGGAAGAATCGAATAATTTAAACAAAAAATTATTGCGTAAAAAAATACTTTATAACCTTCTAATAGTGTGTACAAAATCTCAGAGCTCTAATGTAACTCTAATCCCCTGGGGAGAGGGATAAAGGGTAGGGGGCGCTCGGGGGTTAGGGACTCAATATGTACTCTAAACACGATCTTTCAGACAATTATAATTCGAAATAACTAATTATCTCGCTATATCTGGTATCTAAAGTGCCACTGATGGCACACACACTAAAGTAGGCAAAGAAAAATGTCTCAGTTACCCGCTACACCTCATACGAGCAGGCGTGGGATCAAACTTTGAATGGGATTTTTTAGCAGTTCAAAAAATCTACAAATTTGGGTATTCAAAAGCCTAAGGCGTTTACAATCTTGAACCCCCCACCCCCCGTCTCTAGCCAAGGATATTAATGGAGGAAGAAAGTCTGGCTCGTAACTCCCCTTCCCCTCTCCCTTACTTTTTTTCCTTTTTTTATTGCTTTGATTTTAGCACTGATACATACTCCATCAAAAATAATTTAGTGATGATGAAGGCTGTATCTCTGCTGGAGTGTTGAGTGCAGTCAAGATAGTTATTGTCATTCACTGATACGAATTTACAAACTAAAAATAATTGAGCGACTGATTTCAAACATTGTTGCCATATATTAAATTATAAATGATGTGGAGGATGTGACGCAAATATGCAGCTCTTGACATTCGATATCACTTCGAACCCAAAGCGGTGGAAACGGCAGGTAGCAATGGTGAAACGACAGGCGCACTCCTTGCTCAAATCGGATTTCGCATTACCGACGTCACTGTTGCAACCCGATTATTGCATAATTAATTAACAACAACTAATTATTAATAATCAATTACAACCACTACAGTAATTTGCTGATTAAAATACAACGCAATTGAATTCAAAGGTATTTCTAAACTTATGGCAACACTCTAGAAACATAAGCGCTAAATACAATTAGGCCTACCCTTTGTTTAGTTTCCGCCCAAAGATTGTAAGGATAATTTTTACCGGTTAAACGACATTAACGAGTCTGATACAACAGAGTGAAGAGTGCCGATACAGTGCTAGTGTTTGTGAACTAAAATTAAATTATAAACTCTCACCAATTATTAATATTAATACCTTTATTGCAGACATAACACCATCCAATTTATATACTACTTACTAATTACAAAGAAATAAACACATTGTTTCTCAAGAATTGTCCATCACAACAGCCTAGGATTAACTCCAATCCAATTCCCCAAATCTTCTTAGCTAAAGAATCATTGGGTAAATATATAACTAATAATTATTCTCTCCAAGTTATTTGTATAATATTATTCTTAATAATGCCATATTTATTATACTGAATTGCCATATCAGCTAGTGCCATAAATATACTGATATTTATATGATTTATTAGCTAATTAGCTCCAATTAACATTATTAATATAGTTAACTATAATAACAAACTATTATTAGAATTAGTATTCTTATTCACACAATTAGTATTCTTATTTGTCGGCAGGACAAAATGTCCTGCCGACGAAATATCCTGTCGACGAAATGTCATGTCGACTAATTGTCTCGTCGACGAAATATCCTGTCAACGAAATATTTTTCGACGAAATGCCCTATCGACAAAATATCTTGTCGATGAAATGTCCTGTCGACGAAATGTACTGTCGACGAAATGTCCTGTCAACGAAATATCTTACGATGAAATGTCCTGTCGGTTAAATGTCTGCGAAAAAACTGGAAAAAGGGGTCTGAGGACAAGGGGGGGGGGGGTTGTCTTGTCCTGAGGCTATTCCTAAGTAGGACTTTATGTACTATTTTTATTTCTTTGTACTGAACAGAAATACGGGTACACCAAAAATAGTTTAGTGATGATGTGTCCGTATCTCTGCTGGAGTGTTCAGTGAAGCCAAAATATTTATTACCATTGACTGATTAGAGTAAACAAACAAAAACTTATGGTGGATATAATGAAAAAAATCGTGTTGGTAATTATTCAATTTGATGTTTTTTTTATTCCTTTAATAAGCTAATATCAATTCTAAATATAATAAAGTGAAACTCCTGAGTTATGAAGAATTGGTTACTTCATAACTCAGAGCCACTTCATAATTCGTGTGCTGTGATAGTTTCTGTGATTAAAATCATATAGAATTTTTGTCATTGAGGGATAACTATGACAAATATTATTCTTGCATGAATGTTCTGTGAGTACAAACATTAAGTAAATGTTGTGGGAAATCAATATAGCTACTCATTCTTCTACAAAAAATTAATATATATCATGGCTAATTTATGCCTAAATTTAAATCATTAACAAAAAATACACATCATTTATATCTCAAACAATACAAAAAACACAGTTTATACTCAATGTATCCGATTCATTGATAACCTAAACTTTAGAGTAAATCTTTGCCCTCCTGATTTACATTTTCATTTATAATACTCCATTATAGGATAATACACAATTACCTATACGTGGGTATCCTGCGGTTTTTCCTAAAACGAATTTGACGAAACCAAATTCTCCGAAAACTAATTCGCCGAATCCTAATTAGCCGAATCCTAATTCGCCGAACTGGATTCTCCGAAAACGAATTTGCCGAAACCCAAATTTGTCGAAAATGGATTCGCCGAAGTGATGATTCGCCGAAAGCCAAATTTGCCGAAAAACAAATTTACCGAAAGATTTATTCCTTTTCTTTTCTTATTTCTTATTTTATATACGTTCAAACTTTTTTCAGTCAGAATCAGTCAGTCAGTTATGGGAGCATGTTGCATTTCTTTCATTTGAGCGTTTGGCTGTTTTTAGATTGTGTGTTTCTAGCGTGTTTATTCATTTTTATGAATATTTATTGCATATTTTTATTCAGTTGTTAATGGAAAACCATACAGAAGGTGTTTTGTGGCTGACATTATTAATATTTATTCCATTTATTGCGTTTAAAATATAAAATTGTCAGTAATGAATATCATAACTAATAGATATGTTTATATCTTCCCAATTTACCTCTAGCTTTAACGATAGTGTCACATGCATGAATACATTTGTTTCAGGTAAAAAGAGTGATTTCTATCATCCCTTTTTTAGTAATGCCATATACATATTAATATCCAGAGCTGGGCGTTCCGCACGAATGTTCGCGAACCTTTATTCGCGAACTGGTTCGGACTGGAAAATGGGTTCGGACATTCGGATTCGGAACCTCTTCAAGAACGGTTCGGACTTCAGTGTTCGGAACATCTTTTTTGCAAGTCCGAACCTCCGTACCCGGGGAAAACTGACCTGTTCATTTAATTATTTTACGTTCTGAACATGTACCGTACCTCTCGGCTACTATTATATACATAGATTTCTGCTTAACACTGAAGCGAAAAACATGCTTCTTTCCCCGCTCTTCTTCCATTACGTTATTCATCCTTTCTTGAATAGCGGTAAGTTTTATAATAATCTTAACAAGTTAATTCTTTAATAACGGTTTATGTTCCCTCAAATCTCAATTAAAATTGCTTGAAATATGTAGAACTATAGGTAAGATTATAAACAAAGTAAACGTAAATATTAGGTAACATTACATAACACCCTACCCTAGTACCTTAGCCGTTGGCTAACCAGTCCTCATGGAAAAATAGTAATAACTTAAATTCAAGACCGATTTTAAAGCTGTCTTTTCAATCGTTTAATTTTTCGCATAAATACATACGATTAGACAAAAACGAAGGTGATAAATGGTAATATACTCATATTATGAGCATTTATTCAAATCTATAATAATATTAGGAATATACCAGAGATATTTCCAGGCATTAGATGCAACAGTGTTTTTCACTGCATATATAAGGGTGAATATTTCACTATAATCAGTTAACTGTAACTCTTATAGCGGCTTAGCGAGATCAAATATGTGCGAGAATAATTGCGCACACCAAGCTTCGTACAATAACATCTTATAAATATAATTTGTTTCTTGTCTTAGCTTGTTACTTTTATTTTGAATGATGATTTGTTCTTTTGCTTTTACTAATGTATGAAATACTAAATATCAAGTGAAGGTTTTTAAAAGAAAAAATATTGAAATGACTCAAATGAGCTAACTTTTGACGGCTAAGTAGGTAGGCTGATCAGATAATTTAAGATCGAGTATTCGGCTATTCGCTTTACAATTGAATTGATTATAATTTATATATAGGTATTATAATATTATATGTATATAAGTTATAATATAAATAACTTTGAGAAATATTCACAGTAATCTTCACTGTCTGACCTTTCTAATATATTGAATAGAAGAAAAAGTTAAGCAAGCAAATAGAGTATAGGAATACCATAATACGGTATCTTATAGTACTTATATATTCAAACAAAATGCAAAAAGTTTTTATATCATCAGTTCTCTAGATAGAATTAATCAAAAATGTTATAATATAAATGAAAAATTGAAAATTAATAGTAAAAACTTAAAACATATTTAATTAGATACTTGGATACTTTAATATAGGATACATTGTCTTGCATTGTTATGACGACAGAGTTGGTCTTAATTTTTCTTTGCATGAAATTCGGAGGTCAAGAGAAAATTCTGAATAACATAAACTACGTATTGGAGTAGAGACTGGAGGGGAACTTTAAAGATACTTAATGCTCATTCAGTCATACTCAATGATACTAACTTATTAAGTATAGTAAGTACAGTGGAACTCCCTTATAGTGAACTCCTGTATAGTGAATCACGCTGAATAGTAAAATCCGGTATAGCGAACTTACCTCTATAGTGAACAAATTTAGGTTAGTCTACATAAATATTCGTAAGTTTTCTATGAATCTCTTATTCCTATTTAGTAGATTCCCGAAATTAGTTGTATGTATTTCATGAAACAGCAGTTCTACCAGTGCAACTCCTCTATAATGTAGTCATATGAAGTCACAGTATAATTATTATTATAAATTTATTATATTAACCCAAATGAATTTGACGTATGTTTTATAGGCACATATTTTTAAAATTACTTTATATATTTCATGTCATTTCTTTAAATTTACTGGCCTTTCTTGACTTTGTTGCTACATAAATACCAACTATACATATTTTTTAATTCAAAACTCAAATATTTACGTATCGGCGTAAATCAGCGTAAATTATGGAATTAATTGTACTTTAGTGACGTGTGGCAACGTAGAAATACAGATTGGTTACCCAATACGCACGAATATGTCCACGTTTTATGTAGTAGAGACAAATGCGCGAGCTATGATTGGTTCACACTCCATCCAATAACAGTTCAGCTCACTCAGTTGCCAATCTCTTATATAGCTATGTATTTATTTCTCCTTATATATTCAATATTTCTACTTGAAATTTGGTACACATTAGTTTAGTACAAAAACTAACAACTTGTAAAATACAGTAACGTAGGTTTATAAATAAGACATGTGTTTTTTTAACATAGAGGGAAACCTTCTGGTTGTAACTTGTTTCTGACAAATAGTTAGTATCTTGTTGAAAAAACTGTTTTTTTTTATATAGGTTGCCCTAACAGCCTTGGAAGCATAAGTTAGTAAAAGGGCCGAATGTAAATGTGTAGACTGTAGTTCACTTTTGTTTTTCTTATTTTTTAGATATAAAATATATACCTAAAAAATCAGAGGTTAGCTTACAAATTTTCGGACTAAATGTTTGGTTCGGAACAAATGTTCGGACCAAACTTTTCCAAATTGGGTTCGCTATACGGAGGTTCGGAACCCAAAATCGACGAAAATTCGGTTTCGGATTCGGAACCTAAAAAAAGGTTCGCGCGCCCAGCTCTGTTAATATCTAATATATACAGTAAGATAAATGAATTTAGCAAAATGATACCGAATTAGCGGAATACAAATTTATATAGCAATAGTAATGTCAAACTCATATAAGAAATGTTTTTTTTTATGCATAAGATATAACGATGAGAGCTTCAAAGTCCAACAGAATGTTATTTTTAAATATATTGAATTTGATTTTCGATAAATTCGTCTTTCGGAAAAATTGTCCTTCGGCAAATCTGTATTTCGGCAAATCCGTTTTTGTGACGTTGTTAGTTTACTTCCTTATAACGTCTCAGTGTATGGGCTCTAAGTGATTAGGATCCTACTCTATAAAGTATTTTCAGATTCCTTTCTCTTTATATATCTCTTTCTACTAAATACTCATGGTACCATGCCCTAGAACCACCTTGCCACTATGGTTCCGACCTCAGGCCTCTGGTCCAAGCTTAACTGTATTTAAGGGTAATAATGGTAAAGTAATTAACACTTAAAGAGATTATATTCATTGGTCAAGCACATGTTATTACAAAGAATATCTCCACTAGAACGCTCGCAAGTTAAGGTCTCAAATAACTACGAACAGGAGATAAGGTGTGTAGCTCACGAGAGCGAATCGGTAACTGACTTGAATGTCACTTACTTACAATCATATAGGTTCGTGATGATAGTAATGCATACACAATTGCTGTGTTTGCTTTACCACATCGCTCCCCCCTTCCGAAAATTTCAAAGTTACAATTCACATTTTTCCAAAACTGCCAGCTGGTTTGTCTACCCATTGTTACTCTATATTGAACAATGTTCAGACGCTCACGCTGTTAGTGGAAACATGTATATTGGATCTCTTGAAATTTCTCGAACCGGTAATAAATACATTATTAGCAAATTGAAAAAAATTTGAGTTTTAATTCGTTTGATCACTCCAATACATTACACAAATTGTTACTGCATTTACATTTAAAAAAAAAATTTATAATCAAAAAAAAAAATTTCATTTATAAGAAATATATTTAATTAACTTAGTTATGTTTTATTTTAATAAACTTCCTTCTTTATTGATAAAAGTAATTTTTCATTTTAATTTATCATATGTTATGATATCGTATTTTATGACCTTTTAATGAATTTATATTCGTAATTGAATTTATATGAATTTTGATCATCTTTATCAAATTTGAGACAGTTGTGATCTTTAAATTTAAATCTTAAAATTAACACCGAAAAAAAAAATTAAACTTAAAATTAAATTCAATTGAAAAAACGATTATTATTAATTTTCACTTAAAATTACCCAATCTTAAAATTAAAAAAAATTTAAAATAATGATCAAATTGAGTTTGAGAAAAAAATCTTAAATGCTGTTAGGTTTAGTTTTGGTAATTTCGCTTTTTGGCTTTCGTTTTGCCTGAGGCATTACTATAATTGTTGTCGCCTGTATATTAACTGCCTGATCATTAAAAACATTTACTGTTCCACCTAGTTCCCCTGATCTAAAGGGGTACCGCGTTTTATCTGATTAAAAGCCTCAGTCGCCATCTTAGACCTCAAATTCCTAATTTCGTACATCCTCATGTCTTCTTCTGACTTCATCTTTCTTGACTGATTATAACCACATACCAGAATCATCACAACTAGCAATGTTAGAATTAATACCAAAACGTCGCTAAACAAATCTGGTATTAGGTCGTACTTTGTAGACCCCATGTTTTTAATGGTTTGCTCCAAATGAGCCTTGTTCATCGAAGTTGATTTCTGGATCAGCTCCACTACTGAGTTCAGGTCATAGTTGCTCTGAGACTGTCCCATCGCTCCAGCTGATTACTTCTCACGACCTGTGAGTGGCTGAGAGTCAGTCACTGGCTGTTTATGGCTGAGGAGCTGTTGGCTGTGTGAATAGCTGTGTCCTCACTGCCTCACGGTCACTGAAATCAAAGCGATACTGTTAGATCATGGCCCCTGTTCATTTTTTAGGTATTTTATCAGATTTCAGTCTCATTTTGAATTAATCATTTTTGCTTTTAAATTATTTCAGTATTTCATCCTAAATTTGAATATATATATATATATTTTTTTTTCAAATTTTCATTCAAACAATTTTACTACTACGTTTACAGAATATTATTCATCTTATTCGTTACACCAACATATAAACACAAAATTTAAAATTAACATGCATACAACAAAAAAAAATTAATCCTCTTAAAATTATTATATGAAATTTTATATTAATAAAATTCATAATTCATCCCATCAACTTAAACTAAATACATACAATTATTACAATTAAATTACATACAATTAAATACATACAATAATTCTCTTACTGAGCAAAGGAAATATTGTAGTTTGAACAATGAATTGTATGCTCTGTTTGTTTGACTCGCGTAATCAAAAAAAATGTAAACATTTCTCTGACTCTTTGCATGTAACCGTGTTATATGTCACGTGTTCGTGTAAATGTAACATGTTACTCATGTTACTTCGTCTTATGTGTTCCTTTTGTGGGCTATATGATGTTTGTTTATATTCAAATTTCTCATAATTTGATTTCCTGTTTAATGATGTTAATGAAATTATTTAATTAATTTGTTGTGAATTTTTCCAACTTAGTTAGATAATTTATATTGCTCGTTATCGTTTGATGTCCTAATTGAATTATAGCTTTGTTTTTTTTTCACTTGTAATACTGTACCTGGTCCTATCCAATTTAATTGTAATTTATGTGTTTTTTGATGATTTCTAATTAATACTCGATCACCTATCTGTATAATTTTGTCTTTTCGTGTCTTATTGTGGTAAATTATGCGTTTGTTTGATTGATTAATTATGTTAGCTCTTATCTGATCTTGAATAAATATAGCTTGTCTGGCCTTGATTTTGACTATTGATTCTGATGTATCTAAATTGTAAATGTTATTCAAATTTTCTGCTTGAATATTTGGAGATGTATCCCGGCCAAAAAGAGCGTATGAGGGTGTATCTTTCAAGGTCAAATTGACCTGGTTGTTAATTGTGTTTTGGACAATATCGAGAAACATGTCCCAATTATTGTGATCTACTGTGGCTACATAGAATCTTAATAATTTGTTAATTTTCTGGTTATTACGTTCACAAATTCCATTGGAATATGCTGAATATGGTAATACCTCACATTTGTATATCTGATGTATTTCACTGAAAGTTCTAATTGCGTTAGACTTGAATTCTTTCGCACAATCCGACATTAACGTTTTGGGATATCCACAACGACTAAATGTTTTACTTAGACAATCAATTACTGTGTTAGTTGATTTGTCAGCTACTGCGTGTAATTCGTTATATCTTGTCAACATACATGTTATTGATAAAATGTATTTGTTGTTCGTGTCAGTTGTTATAAAAGGTCCTATAAAATCAAATGAAACTGTTTCAAATGGTGTATTAGCTACTGGGGCAGACATTAATTTAATTGGTGTATCTAGACTTCCTTTAAGGATTTTGCAAACGTCACATCTTTTAATAAAAGATTCTATGACCGATCTTTCTTGAAAATGATAATATTTTAGTCGAAATTGAAATAGCGTATGAGCTAAACCACAATGGGTGTTAAAATGTATTGAATTAATTACTAAATTGATCATTTCATTTGGTATAACATAATTAACAATACTGGCTGCCCGAGTATCTATTTTCCGATGTCGATATAATATTCCGTCTAATATGAAAAATTCAGCTATGTTCCTAGATGTTCCTAATTGTTTTTTCTGTAATATATCCATTATTTCCTTACAAGCAAAGTCGTTTGACTGTGCAGTCTTTAGTCTGTTTAAAGTCCATGTTATGTCTTCGTGTTTAGGTATGTAGTTCAGAAATGGTTTTTCTTTGTTGATTTTATACAATTTAGATGTATCTGATTCTTGTTCGTTTTCTGAGTCTGTTTCTGAGTCATTGTCATTGTCGTTAATAATTTGTGGTACATTTAGCTTAGCCCTCGATCTTGTGGTTGCTATATAATTTTCAATTGAATTACAACTTTCATTAGATGGTGTTAAAAGTTCACAATCATCTATTGTTTCTTCCGTTAAAGGAGTTAATCTACTAAGGGTATCGGCTACCACATTTCTCTTACCTTCAAAATATTTGATGGTACATTCATATGTGCTAGCTTCGATTGCCCACCTGGCCATCGCCGTGTCTAAAGGCAGTTTATTACCAAAAAATGCACATAAGGGTTTGTGATCAGTTAAAATGGTAATAGGATACCCTAGACATAGGTACTGAAATTCCTTTAAAGCTAGATGTATTGCAAGAAACTCTTGTTTAGTCGTGGAGTACCTTTTTTGAGTAGAATTTAATGATTTACTGAAATATGCTATGGGTCTTAATGTTTTGCTTTTGGTCGAATCTGGTTGTAGCAATGCTGCGCCAACTCCGATATTTGAGCTGTCAGTAAATAAATAAAATGGTCTGGAATAATTTGGATGAGCTAAAACCGTATCTGATGTCAAAATATTTTTGAGACTAATGAAGCTAGTCTCACATTCGTCAGTCCAGTCAAATTTAGTGTCCTTCCTTAATAGTCTATATAATGGGTCGGCTTTCTGACTAAATTTAGGTACGAACTTACGAAAATAATTCGCAAGCCCTAAAAATCGCTGAAGTTGTTTTACATCTGTTGGTCTAGATGCTTCTCTAAGTTTTTCGTTTTGGATACATCGGATGCCCTCAGTAGTGACTCGATGTCCAAGAAAATTAATTTCGTGTTTAAAGAATTCACACTTCTCTAATTTTAATCTCAAATGAGCGTCACGTAAATTCATTAGCACTTGGCCAATATCATTTAAATGTTGTTCATAAGATCGACTAAAAATTAGGATGTCATCAATAAATACGAAACATAGTTTCCCTAATACATTACTTAACGCTTTTGTCATTATTGCTTGAAATACTTTTGGACTATTGACATAACCGAATGGTAGCTTTCTGAACTGCCACTTTTTACCATTTACCGCAAATGCTGTAAGTTTTTTAGACTCCTCGGAGAGTTCCACCTGGTGAAATGCACTCCTCAGATCTAAACTAGAAAATATCTTTGATCCACCTAAAGATCCAAGCATGTCGTCAACCCTAGGTAACGGAAATCCTTGTATATGGACACACTTATTTAATGATCTGAAATCTATTACGGGTCGTATTTCCCCATTCTTTTTATGAACAACGATAACCGGGAAGTTGTACTCGGACATTGAAGGTTCTATAGTTCCTTCCTTTAACATTGACTTATTGACTTCTTCAAGTTGCTCTTGAAATTTATGTGGTATTCTATACGGTATCCTGTTTATCACTATATTAGGATCTTTCAATATTATTGTGTGTTTACATATACTAGTAGTCCCGATTTCTTCGTCCTTGATCGTGATTACGTCTCTAAAGTCATTTAGTAACTGCGTCATTTTGTCTTCATACTCTGACATTCCACATGATATGTCACCATTAACTAACCTTCTCGGTGCTGATGGCACTGTCTGAGAATTGTTTTCTTCATCAGCACTTAATGTGCTGTCACGGCTTCTATCAGCGCTTCCGTCACGTGATATTTTACACTTCATATCTCGGTTGCCATGCGTTGTAACTAATGGCTCTCCATTAGTTCCAACTGCATGTACCTTTGACTTTTCATAAATTAGTTCAGGGGTAACGTTTCGTTCAAATGGCTTTGGTTTTTCGTCACTCAACACGTTTCCTAACCTAGATTTATGAGTCCTATTATTTAAACACTCCGATATAGTCGCTATATTTACTTCGACTTGCTCTTCGTACGTCTGGAGGTTCCCAACTATCATATTGTCCCGTAATATGATATCACTATCCGTCGGATTCATTACGAAAACTGGGCATATTGACACTTGATCTCCCTCTTTTTTTGTGTCTTCGATTTTTATTAGTGTTTCGGCTATCACTAAACCACTATTGAAACTTCTTTTAGCTATAATATAACTTCCTGCTTCGTTGTTTTTGACAAATCCATACAATATTTGTACGCTGTTTGCCTCAACGACTTGGCTATTTATATGAACATTTCCGTTTTTCTCGCGTTTTTTATTTTTATTCCTTGACTTCGTTTTTACCTCGGATTTCATAACCTCCGTTTGCCCTTTTTGTTGAGGTTTAAACCTTACTTTCGCTATACTACTGCGGCTGTTTGTTCGTTCGTTTATTTGTCTTATCAACGTTCTTCGTTTTGACCTATTTGAAGTAAGGACCAGCTCTGATATTAAGCAATCTGTGCTTAATAGTTCTTTAGTAGCTATTCTACGTTTTTCCATAAACGGAATTTTTTCTTCACCTAATTTTAATATTTTCTTATCAAAATCAATTTGCGCGTTCGTTAACACGTCCCTTCCTAATATTACATCATATGGTAAGCTGTTGTTGTTGATTAGTAAAGCGTTTACTGTTTGCTTACGTGATTTCGACATTAGTTCAAATTTTACTTCACCTTTTACTTCGGAACGTCCGTTTATGCCTTTAATAGTTACGTTTGATTTTATTATGTCCTCGTGACTCGCCTTGTAATTAAAATTACGACTGTTTAAAATCGTTCTCTCGCTCCCTGAATCTATTAAAGCTTCCCAATCAAATTCTTTACTATGTAAAATTATCGTTGGCTTAGAAGTCCCTTTTATCGTATAATGACAGTCCATCAATCCGCTTAATTCATCTTTATTTTTTACTAATTGGACTGTTATATATGTTTCGCTCGTTTTTTTATCCTCAACGCTTAACTCTTCTTCTTTTAATAAATCGAACTTATTTTTACATTCACAACTTGTGTTGAGTGACGATTTACCTTTGCCATTGAATTTAATGTGCACTGGATCTAATTTATTCATGTTCAATTCACATTCGTACACGGAGCTACCGACCGTTTTCCCGTGAGACCTATCTTGTTTTTTACTTCTGTTTGTATTTACATGTTTTTGCGAAAATCCTTGGCCTGTTGAACCCGACATTCTCTACCTATATGTCCTATTTTGTTGCAGCGGTAGCACTTAATTGTACCACTGCTGCTGTGAGGGGTAGGGGTAGGGTGGGGGTTATTAGTGTTGTGTACGTATGCTCTGCCTGTGTGATTGTATTTGAATCTGCTTCTGCGTGCATACCTACCTGCTGTTCCTCTGTCATAAGTGTAATATGCTTCTGTATCTTCCTACATATCCTCGTGGAACTTGCCTTGATTCTCACCCTCGGGTTTTTCTATCAAAAAAGTTTCTGTGTCATTGAAATTCTTCTTTGGTATTAGAATTTTTTTATCATGTTGCAAAGATCTTATTTTCTTCGTTGTAGCAGACAGTAAATTAGCTGTTGTCTTAAAAGGACCTTCTACGACTCCTTTGATGATACTGGGGTTGATCTGTGGACCCAATATCGTTAAATACATTGATGTATTCATAAGATCTTTTGCGTGATTTTTTAATTTGCGTGTGAATGATTCATCGCTTTCAGTTGCTGTCCTTATTGGAAATTGGGCGTTCATTGTGTCGTCATTTAATATAAAATCCGTGACTTCGCCTATCTTTTCTAATGTACTTAAGATGTCACTGGCAGCTGTAGCTTCATCCTTCAATTTATTAGTGTATAATTCATGACATACACTGTAGATATTCTTACTGTCTTTCTGCACATATATGTCTTCTAGTACCGTGCATATCTCTTGGTATGTGTTATTTTTAAATGTTTTACCGTTAACAACGTTATTAACAGTAATTTGAAAATCTCCTAGCTTGCAATCAGCGCTCCTGAAAAGGATCTTCTTTTTTTCTGCGTCATCTTTATCCCCTAAGCTGGATATATGATTATTTAATAGGCTGAGATGCTGACGGAACGTGTTCTTCTCCTCGAAAGCTGGATCCTCTGGCCTTCTTCTTCCCCTGAATATCGGCAATGAATCAGAATTTATGATCGTCGTACTTCTACTTTTAATTATCTCTTGGAGTTGAGCTTGTGTTAATTCAACCGCCATTTTGGGGGGTGTTTTGGGTGGTGTTTTGGGTGGTGTCTTGGGGGGTGTTTTGGGCTGTTTAGTTTTCTGTACTCTGGGTTTAGTTCGTCTTCCAGATCTAAGTTCTACAGCCTCAGCATTAATCGCTTCGTCCTCTGAGGTTGGCATGTGTTTCCTATCCTAATGAGGTGTTATTGTGTACTTAAACAAGTGTAATGCTCGTGTAATCACTAATTACGAAAAAAAAAGGAAGAAAAAATAATAGGCTATCCAAAAAAAATAATCCGTCAAACATTAAAAAATAATCATTCAAATAATAAATAATAAATGAAATATAATTTAATATAGAGCAATATTTGTTAAATCAATAAATATAAAATATTTATACCTTTCAATTAATAACGACACTCAGCAAAGCTAAAAGAAATGCATGCACACATACATCTATAATTATAACTGCTGCAGTAATGATTAATTACCTTCTGCTTATTGCTTATTCATCAACACAATTCTTGACTAAACAGAACAGATTTATTCACCACTGACTAAGGTCTAACACTTAGATCTTACTCCGATCGCTTCAGAAATGAGACTGAACGCAAAGATGACATTAGATTATATGTTATACTCAACTTTCGGTTCCATGTACAGTGGGTCCCGCTTATCAGGTTTTGTCGTTGATTTTTGCTCTGATGTTAACTGTTATGATGTTAACTGATTGTTCACTGAACGTTGTGCACTGTGTGTTATGCACTGTATGTTAACTGAATGTTCATTGAATGTTCACTGAATGTTAAAAATTCACTGAATGTTGAATGATCACTGAATGTTGCAGTTTGAATAAATACTTTTCAGATGTAGTATTTAAACAAATTAGACTCTCAATTACTGGTTGATTTACGGCTTTTTTGCATGTTGTTTATAATCGAATGTTTTCCATCACCATTCGTCAACGTGCAACGCTTAACCCATTCGCTTCCTCCCTCCGTGCTTTCCAGTTTCTTCCAGAATTTTCCAGAATTTTCCAGAATTTCCAGAATTTCCAGAATTTTTTTTTTCAGACTGGTCAGTCTTGTTGATTGTCTCTGCTCATTCAAATTTCAAATTAGGCCATCTGTACTCTCCTTATCCTTCCGATAATTTTCGAGATGCCGTTTGCTTGACCTTGAGTTGAATTATCTTTATACTTTATCACAAAAACTGAACACCTTAATTGGATCGTACCTTCATATAGGGTCGCAAAACCCGGTCTTGCTGTAATCAAATACTCTCCAATCAGATGGTTAACTTAGTTTTTGGTAAATTACAAAGCTTTCAATCTTTTACTTTAGTAATTGAATTTTCGCACATTAAATTCGAATTACTTAATCACGCACCATACGGCCACCAATGTGACGTTGTTAGTTTACTTCCTTATAACGTCTCAGTGTATGGGCTCTAAGTGATTAGGATCCTACTCTATAAAGTATTTTCAGATTCCTTTCTCTTTATATATCTCTTTCTACTAAATACTCATGGTACCATGCCCTAGAACCACCTTGCCACTATGGTTCCGACCTCAGGCCTCTGGTCCAAGCTTAACTGTATTTAAGGGTAATAATGGTAAAGTAATTAACACTTAAAGAGATTATATTCATTGGTCAAGCACATGTTATTACAAAGAATATCTCCACTAGAACGCTCGCAAGTTAAGGTCTCATATAACTACGAACAGGAGATAAGGTGTGTAGCTCACGAGAGCGAATCGGTAACTGACTTGAATGTCACTTACTTACAATCATATAGGTTCGTGATGATAGTAATGCATACACAATTGCTGTGTTTGCTTTACCACATTTTCGGCCAATTTGGGATTCGGAAAAAACGTATTCGAAAAGTCCGTTTCGGCTAATTCGTTCTATTGTTCTAGCTCAAAAATGTAAAGCATATTATAAATTATTTAAAAGAGTAACGGAGTTTTCCACAATGGAAGTTTTCTCACTGGGAGTTTTCCCACTGGGAATTTTTCACACAGGGAGTGTTCCACCTGAGAGTTTTCTCACTGGGAGTTTTCCGCTTGAGAATTTTCTAGCTGAGAGTTTTCCAATCACCATAAATTTCAGTGGTTTTTCTACTATAATACTAAACCTGAACTACTTAATGATACCAAATTATTGTAAAGTAACTTAATATTTTTGGGTCAAGTTACGTTTGTGATATTTTCATTTTCAACCAGTATATTTTAACGCACTTCATCTCTTTTGTAATGACTTAATTAAATTTTCTTATATAATTAATGTATAATAATTTTTAGTTCATAAATTAGATTGGAAACATTTTCTCCATTTTTAAACGTTTATTACAGTTGGTACTCAGATTGTAATAAATTACCCATGCCTTGTTCATTTAGTCAAATTTAAATGTGTGTTCTTTACATTTTCTAGTACTGGTTTGATTTTGAAATACAGAAACATTAATAGTCAGACCCCTTCCTCCATTATTATCCTTGGCAAGACTCCTAGAGGGTGAGGGGGGTTGTTAATTATTAATCATTTGGTTTCCTGTCTCTGACATCAACAAGAACAGAAGGGCATCGAATAAGCTGTCAGAAAACAAAGTTACAATTAGAAATATATAAGATATAAAGAAATCAAATGAAGAGGTTGTAGAAAATATATCAGCCAACCTAACAATCTTAGGTTGGTTGCACTCGATCAAAATCCCCTGT
>CANNZV010003857.1:35264-52795 GCA_947561585.1 Caprella mutica | reverse complement strand
ATAAAGTATGAATTTTTAAATCCGTTCAAGAGAAAAAGACATCAAAATTATACTCTCCATGGTTTTTCGATTTATTGAAAATACCTATAATTCAATTACAGCTAAAAGTACATATAGCACTTTCTTCTCTGCATTTTCGATGATCTACCATTACTAATTCACAGTATGTTCAAATTAATAGGAACTGGTTCTATTTAAAAGAATTTTGCATTACTGAAAAAAGTTCTCTAGTAACATGCATCTCTCGTAGCAATTGAAACTGCATCTCTCATAGCAGTGTCAACTTCATCAACTTCGACAACTGCACCCTCTCGTTGCAGTTGGAACTGCTTCTCTCATTGTAGTAGAAAACTCCATCTCTCGTAGCAGTAAAGAATGCATATATCGTAGCTCTAGAAACTGCATATCTCGTAGCAGTAGAGACTGCATCTCTCGTAGTAGTAGAGACTGCATCTCTCGTAGCAGTAGAAACTGTATCTCTCGTAGCAGTAGGAACTGCATCTCTCGTAGAAGTAGAAACTGCATCTTTCTTACCAGTATAAACAGCATCTCTCGTAGCAGTAGAAACTGAATCTCTCGTTGAAGTAGATACTGCATCTCTCGTGGCAGTAGAGTCTGCATCTCTCGTAGCAGTAGAGAGTAGAGACTGCTTCTCTCGTAGCAGTAGAAACTGCATCTCTCGTAGCAGTAGAAACTGCATATCTCGTAGCAGAAGGGACTTCATCTCTCGTAGAAGTAGAAACGGTATCTTTTGTAGCAGTTGAAACGGCATCTCTCGTAGCAGTAGAAATAACAAGTTATTATCAATAATCTCCAAACCTAATTTATCAGCAACTTTTCCAGAAATAAAATTAGGTTGGCAACCGCTATCCCTCATAACCCTAAGTAAATTTCCTTTGTGCATAAAAGTGAACGAAGGAATTATTGAATCCTCACCGTATTGCTCTAAGCTAGTTTTTCCCACAAATACCGAACTAGACATCAATTGAGAATTAGGATTTTTATCCTTTGTTTTCACACCTTTCTCATTACAAAGATAACTGAAGTGATATTTAGAACATAGGCTACACTTACGAGAAAATCTATATCTGCATTGTTGACCAGTGTGATTAGTGTTCCCACATTTAAAACAACCGTTCAAAGCTTTAAGCCTCTCTAACTTGTCAGTCACATTAGGATATCGATCACATTCGAAAGTAGAGTGTGTAGTACAATTATTCTCTTTGGAAGAACACAAACTACAGTATTTAGCTTTGTTATCTTTCCTGTCTCGATTTTGTACTGCCACTGCAGAAACCGATGCATTATCATCAAATTTGAAAGAATGAGTGGATTGAGAATTATTTAGTGAATTATGTTTCGAATTCCTATTTTCCATATTCTTGTACCGTTCTGTAGCATCAAATATAGAAGTTTGAATTTGATGAATATCTGGTTTATTGTTATTAGTAATTGCAATTAATTGGTTCTTCATATCTTGATTCAACCCAGTCCATATGAAGAATTGCAATACATCATTTGTAGTCAATTTCAAAACACTAAACTGCTCAATTATCTGTCTCATATTACTAATATATCTATATGGATCATCCTTAGGAGTCAATTTGAGGTTTCTCAGTCTCTCAATTGCACTAAATTTGCGAGTTATTGTTGAGGCAAATGCCAATTCCAATAACTCTTTCGCACCTGTGTACGTTTGATTAGCTGACTCTAAAGACTCCAAAATAATTGCTGGCTCATTAGAGACTTGACCCTTCAAATAAACAAATTTCTCGAATTCTGTCAAATCATACTTGTTGATAATTAGTTCAAAATTGGCAAAGAACTTGGTCAAATCCTCCCCATCTCGGTGACCATATTTAGGTAATGGAATTTGGGGTATTTTAATTTGGTTAGTATGACCGGAAGGAACAGGTCCAGAATTCATAGGCAATGGTCTAGTAGCATTTTTTAACATTGAAATTGCAGCCAATAAGGTCTCCTCATACTCTACACATTTATTGTATTCAGTCTCATTCTCCGTTTCAGTTGTCTCTAATTCCATCATACAATCAAATATTTCAGAGTTCAACTTAGTTAAATTAATATACAAGTTATTCAATCTTTGTAATGAATTATCTTTTTGTTCAATAGTTAAGTTAGCCAAACTTTCATTAATTATATTAGAAGTGCGAGTTAAGTCAGTCCTTATAAGACGACGCTTCTCCTTCAACACTTTACAAGTTTTAGTAGCCATATTGAAAGTTAAAGATTTCTAATCGCGAATGCTACAGTAGTACGAATATAACTATAATATTTTATCAACCCATAAATATTGAGATGAACTTCGTCTCTGTAGAAAACTCTATGATCTATTCTACCAATTCCACCTACCATCAATACATTATTCTTAACCTTAAGTCTATTAATAAATTTATTCAGAGCGTTCCTACGTTTCACAAACACTGGATACAAAGGACTATCGAACTTATTATTAGTTTTATAGAATCTAAGTTCTACTTGTGCTGGAATTATTATTAAATCTGGGAAATATTGTCTAACTAGCTCGTAAAATGAACGGCAGTCACTGAACAGTTGGTAATTACCTACACTGTTAGTTATACAATTTCCTCCCAAAATAGAAACAAAGAAATCTGGCCTATATTCTTTAATTTCATCAATCAACACTTTAGGATTAATCAAAATAGAGTGAAAAGTAGCTCCAGGATACGACATATACTTAACCGAAATATTAACATTTTCCTCAATGAAGTGAAAAATATTTAATCGTGATAAGTCACGAACATAAGAATGACCGAAAATTAATAATTTCATCACACAACAAAATTTGAGAAAATTTCAGATCTGCGGAGCAAATATCAGTGCGAAATAATCAAAATTAAGTTAAAGCGAGATGAGAGTATATAGCGGTAGGAGAGTTGGTTAATGGGCTAATATTTAGGCTACAAAAAATAATAAA
This sequence comes from Caprella mutica, assembly GCA_947561585.1. Taxonomy (NCBI): domain Eukaryota; kingdom Metazoa; phylum Arthropoda; class Malacostraca; order Amphipoda; family Caprellidae; genus Caprella; species Caprella mutica. The sequence goes on along the minus strand of CANNZV010003857.1, from coordinate 49,836 downwards.
AGTCCTGTCATGGTCGCCAACTACAGAATGATTGTAAGGTGAGAGATCTTTAGTCAAAAGAAATTCTAATTATAGTCAATTGACCTAAATTAGTTGACGAATTTCTTCCTCACTCTACTTCTGCAGTAAAGATAAAGATAATAGGATGAAATATAAATAGATCAAAAAAGAATTTAATCAGAATTTAAGATATAAGATACCTAGACTTTTAAGATAGAAGATATCTAGACTTTTAAGATAGAAGATATCTAGACTTTTAAGATAGAAGATATCTAGACTTTTAAGATAGAAAATATCTAGATTTTTAAGATAGAAGATATCTAGACTTTTAAGATAGAAAATATCTAGATTTTTAAGATAGAAAATATATTATTAAGCTATAATAATTATTTAATTAAGGGATTTAAAGAAATTAGAATGTATTTAACACATTTAATTATGTATATCAAAATTGGACATTATTTACTTGACTGCACTAGAAACGTGGTTACACTACTAATTACCGTCAACATAAAAAGAGCAACCTATAGATTTCAAATGCAGTTTGCCTATGTATATTATTTTTGCCCTATTTCGATCTAGTTAAATAACCAAGATCGAAATGAAACCCAAACTCTCCCTGCCTTCACTACTCATCTATGGAAAATTTAGCACTTCATATTATTATAGAACGCACTTATAAAACACTGCTGATGTTAGATGGTTTGTATTCACACTGCTATATTCTAACTATCTGTTAATGATATTGCCTTGTGAGGGATACAAATTAAACGTATTAATACAAAATGAAATGATAAGAATGAATGGTAGATTTAAACTGTGAATTGTAAATGAATGGGTTTATTTTGTAGTCTCCCCACCAAAAGATTAGTTTCTTGGTAATTACCAAAGAAATTAATTATATTAACTTTATTTACAAATTATTTAAAATTAAGAACAAATATTAAACTCAAACACAAACACAGAACTTATATACATATTAATGAATTTATATACAACTTAGGTTGGACAATTGTCTCAAACCATTCCTGAATCGAGAAGTTCCTTAATTTGCGACGAGCATAATCTTGCAGCTTTTCGTGTTGTTCTTCCTCGCTTACACTCTGGAGACTTCAATCTGCTGTTCCCATCTTGAGTACATTGCTCAGTTTTGACATGAATATCTGAGTTTTCATCAGAACTGGTTAAATAAGGAATAACAGAATTGACATGCCTTTTCACAACTTCTCGGTTACCCTTCTTTATTTCCACACAAGTGACCTCATCCAATTCATTTCCAAATACCTTGATTACCTTTCCCATTGGAAACTTGACTGGTTTCATATTGTCTTCCTTCAGAAGAACTAAGTCACCAACCTTCAACTTATGATGTTTAACGGGTTTATGTGAATTGGGACGTTCCACTGCTTGATTTATCAGATTTCCTAAAAACTCCTGGTGGTAAACATTCCTCAAATTTCTTCTTGCCTTTTGCAACTTATCTGATGAAATTCGTATACTTTTCAGGTTTGATGATTTATCATCCCATTCATTAATACTTGCATTTTCATACAGAGGTAAAATACCTAGTGTAGGTATATCATACCCTTTGAGCAAGATTTCTGGCGTTATTGGAGAAGGTACATCATCCATATCTGCATCCTCTCTTAAAGTTTCACGGAATGCAATTGGCCTTTTATTTGCTAAATGAATAGTTTGTTGAATGATGAAGTCAAAATCAATAATATGGAGTATGTTATTCCTTAACGCTCCATTTATCAATCGTTTTGAGATTTTGACGCATGACTCAACAAGACCACCTAAATCCTTATTTCCTTTGAAGTAATGGTCAAATTCTATGCTCGTCATGCCATTTTCTTCCAAGTACTTTATACAGAACTGATCTTTTAGTGCATCCTTGATGAAATTGGAACCTGCTACAATTTGCGAACCCAAATCTGAAAAAACTCTTTCAGGCATTCCGTAATCGAAAATATGTAACTGCAAAGCTCGCAAGAATTCAGGCATCGATAAATCACAGCATATCTTCAGATTGATTGCGCGACTCCAGAGGCATGTGATACACAAGATCCACACTTTCTTAGTCCCTCCGCTAAACTTAACATTGTATGGCCCAAAGTGATCCAGAAAGACATATCTGTAAGGGATATTCGGCGGATTCTCTCTGGAGTCTCTGTAAAAGGACTGATTATTGCGAATAGTACGAGTATTGACTCTTCTACAAATTATACAACTGGATATCGCTCTCTTTACAGTAGAAAATATATTAGGTATGAAATATATTTTACGAATCTCCGATATAACTGTATACTTTCCAGAATGGTTCAACTTTTCATGATAATATCTAATTATCATGCGTGTAAGAGAACCACTCTTAGATAGGAATATTGGAAACTCCTTAGTAACATTTATCTTCCAATCTTTAAACTTGCTTCTAACTCTTATTATTCCGTAGTTATCCAAGAATAAATTAAATCTAGTCACTAAAAAGGGAATGTTAGACTTCACAACATTTTCAGAATTCAAATAACTATATATTTCAGGAAACTGATTAATTTGGTCACATTTAATAACATGCTGAAAAGCAGCTCTATTTACATCTACACTATCGCATAAACTCCGACTAACAGCTTTCTTCAACTTATTAATGAAGGTAATTACCATTACATTAACCCTAAGAAGTTTATGAAAGCTTGAAAATCTATCTAATGGTACTAATAATCTCAACTCAGGGCATTTGCTAACAGTAACCGTATCTACAGTAATCTTTGTAGACTCGTTCAATTCTCTGCCATATTTATTTGGCACTGTGAATCTAAAATTATCTATAACCACTTCACAGTCTTCATTTGAGCAAGGACCACTTAAATAGTTACTTTTAGACAACAAATTATAACTGATTGGTCTAGTGATGAAATCCGCTGGGTTACATTCTCCAGCTACAAAATTAAACTCTATCCTTGATTTTTCACAAGATCTACTGATAAAATCAAGTCTATTCTTAACAAATGCATTAAGTTTTTGCAATTTATCTAGCTTGTTTACATACCCGTTGATCCACGAGAGTGCTACCATGCTATCAGAGTACAGCTTCATATCACCTATTTTGATAGGAAATAGAGATTTTTCACCAGACAGCTCCTCTGAAACATCCAATATGTGCTGCACTCCATGAGAAGCAGCATGCAACTCCAATGACGGTATGCTTTTAGATTGAAGTTTATTGTTCACTATTCTATTTTTAGCAGATACGAAACTTATCTTTGAAGATTCAACATGCCTCAGATAAACAACAGAGCCAATCATCATCTTACTGGCATCAGTGAAGCATAGAATCTCGTATGTTCCGTCTCTAGGACCCATGCTTCTATTTATTTTCAAAGATGGAGCAGAGTTAGTTTGATTAGCAATTTTGTTCCATTCATTTTGATAGGACTGGCTAATCTTTTCATCCCAGGTAATATCCTTCTGGCACTGAAGCTTGTGAACAAAGAGTCTAGCTCTATTAAGAATAGGTCCATTAATTTGCAGTAAGTACGTCGTAATTGGAAGCAATACTAGATAGAATTTTCCGTTTAGTATCTGCCTTTTTATCTAGAGAGAGTTTACAAGTAGACAGTGTATCTCCTCCTTTATCATAATTGAGCCCCAAAAGTTTCACTTCCGAGACTTCTTCATCTTGTTCCTTTGGAAGGCGAGCATTCAATATAGGCTCGTTTGTTGCGAATTGCTGAAGCTTAAACTTATAGGGTTGAAATATGTTTTCCAACTTATCATAAGCCTTAGAGAGCTCTGAAGGGCTATTAGCAGTTATGGCACAATTATCCATGTAAGTCAGATCGTAAATGAGCTTCTTCAGATTCTCCAAGTAACTTCCAGTACTTTCATCGTTATCAATAACAAGAATGAAATACAAGCAGATCATCAACAACATTGGTGAGCATCTCAACCCAAAAGGAAGTCTCTTGTATTTGTACGCAACCAATAAATAACCATTAGTGGATTTCTTATACCATAATATAACTAACTTGTCTTGATCAATATTTCTTATCCCGATATTTAAAAATGCCTTTACTAAATCAAATACTAAAAGGTAATTGTCAAAACGAAGCTTCGTTACAGCAGTAGATATCTTAGAATTTAGATTTGCTCCACTCAACATGGCTTGATTGTGGCTTATGGCATTTTCAGAAGAAGAATTCTCAACAAGGTTAGATAATAGAACAACTCTACATTTAGTGCTTTCGTGACCCATTCTAAAAACGCCCATATGAGGTAGAAAGCTAACGGTAGGATGCTCAGACATATACGTAGGTAAATTAGTAATTTCCTCGATTATTCCCATATCAACATGTTGCTTGATAGCATCATTATAAAGCTCTAATTTATCGGGAGATGATTTTAATCGCTTCAAATTACTCATGAGAACAGCTTTCGAAAGGGTATAGTTAGTGCCAAGATTATGGGACACTCTATCATTCCACAATAATGGAACTGTTAGTCTACCATCGGAATCTCGAGTCATAGTTTCTAACACATAAGAATTCATGCGCTCATCCTCTAATTTGTAAGTGTCTGGATAGTCTTTAGAATCATAGATCATGTTTGGAATTGAAAAGTTAACAAGATCATCAGTTGCCTTCTCTAACAATGTGGGATCAATTAACCCGCACGAATCTATAGATATTTTGAAAGAAAATACCTGATCAAATTGATCCAACACCGGAGTATCCTTATCTATCGCACTTAAATGAGGATCAATAGACACAGACTGACTATTGACAATCGGCAAACAACTCAAGTTTTTAATCAGTCTTTTTATTCCCCCATAAAGAACTATCCCAAACGGAGACTCGCTGTAAACCGAACAAGGAGATTTCCCAAATGTTATCTCCCTTTGAGCAAAGATTTGCGAATCATTATTACCCAAAATAAGATCAAAGTTACCTAAGTTATCAGAATTCTTATTCAAATATCCATCTGCAAGCTCGTAACCTTTCTCCTTAAACATAGCAACAACATAACCCAAATTAGGAAGATTCAAATTTATTTTAATTTCAGGTATGCAAATAACAGGAATAGGTGGGTTTTCATTAATATCCAATAGAACAACCTTAGTTATTATCTTCTCATCAGAATTAAAACCTTTAATTGTTATAGCAAAGTTATTATCAATAATCTCCAAACCTAATTTATCAGCAACTTTTCCAGAAATAAAATTAGGTTGGCAACCGCTATCCCTCATAACCCTAAGTAAATTTCCTTTGTGCATAAAAGTGAACGAAGGAATTATTGAATCCTCTCCGTATTGCTCTAAGCTAGTTTTTCCCACAAATACCGAACTAGACATCAATTGAGAATTAGGATTTTTATCCTTTGTTTTTACACCTTTCTCATTACAAAGATAACTGAAGTGATATTTAGAATATAGGCTACACTTACGAGAAAATCTATATCTGCATTGTTGACCAGTGTGATTAGTGTTCCCACATTTAAAACAACCGTTCAAAGCTTTAAGCCTCTCTAACTTGTCAGTCACATTAGGATATCGATCACATTCGAAAGTAGAGTGTGTAGTAAAATTATTCTCTTTGGAAGAACACAAACTACAGTACTTAGCTTTGTTATCTTTCCTGTCTCGATTTTGTACTGCCACTGCAGAAACCGATGCATTATCATCAAATTTGAAAGAATGAGTGGATTGAGAATTATTTAGTGAATTATGTTTCGAATTCCTATTTTCCAAATTCTTGTACCGTTCTGTAGCATCAAATATAGAAGTTTGAATTTGATGAATATCTGGTTTATTGTTATTAGTAATTGCAATTAATTGGTTCTTCATATCTTGATTCAACCCAGTCCATATGAAGAATTGCAATACATCATTTGTAGTCAATTTCAAAACACTAAACTGCTCAATTATCTGTCTCATATTACTAATATATCTATATGGATCATCCTTAGGAGTCAATGAGGTTTCTCAGTCTCTCAATTGCACTAAATTTGCGAGTTATTGTTGAGGCAAATGCCAATTCCAATAACTCTTTCGCACCTGTGTACGTTTGATTAGCTGACTCTAAAGACTCCAAAATAATTGCTGGCTCATTAGAGACTTGACCCTTCAAATAAACAAATTTCTCGAATTCTGTCAAATCATACTTGTTGATAATTAGTTCAAAATTGGCAAAGAACTTGGTCAAATCCTCCCCATCTCGGTGACCATATTTAGGTAATGGAATTTGGGGTATTTTAATTTGGTTAGTATGACCGGAAGGAACAGGTCCAGAATTCATAGGCAATGGTCTAGTAGCATTTTTTAACATTGAAATTGAAATCATACTCTACACATTTATTGTATTCAGTCTCATTCTCCGTTTCAGTTGTCTCTAATTCCATCATACAATCAAATATTTCAGAGTTCAACTTAGTTAAATTAATATACAAGTTATTCAATCTTTGTAATGAATTATCTTTTTGTTCAATAGTTAAGTTAGCCAAACTTTCATTAATTATATTAGAAGTGCGAGTTAAGTCAGTCCTTATAAGACGACGCTTCTCCTTCAACACTATACAAGTTTTAGTAGCCATATTGAAAGTTAAAGATTTCTAATCGCGAATGCTACAGTAGTACGAATATAACTATAATATTTTATCAACCCATAAATATTGAGATGAACTTCGTCTCTGTAGAAAACTCTATGATCTATTCTACCAATTCCACCTACCATCAATACATGATTCTTAACCTTAAGTCTATTAATAAATTTATTCAGAGCGTTCCCACGTTTCACAAACACTGGATACAAAGGACTATCGAACTTATTATTAGTTTTATAGAATCTAAGTTCTACTTGTGCTGGAATTATTATTAAATCTGGGAAATATTGTCTAACTAGCTCGTAAAATGAACGGCAGTCACTGAACAGTTGGTAATTACCTACACTGTTAGTTATACAATTTCCTCCCAAAATAGAAACAAAGAAATCTGGCCTATATTCTTTAATTTCATCAATCAACACTTTAGGATTAATCAAAATAGAGTGAAAAGTAGCTCCAGGATACGACATATACTTAACCGAAATATTAACATTTTCCTCAATGAAGTGAAAAATATTTAATCGTGATAAGTCACGAACATAAGAATGACCGAAAATTAATAATTTCATCACACAACAAAATTTGAGAAAATTTCAGATCTGCGGAGCAAATATCAGTGCAAAATAATCAAAATTAAGTTAAAGCGAGATGAGAGTATATGGCGGTAGGAGAGTTGGTTAATGGGCTACTATTTAGGCTACAAAAAATAATAAAGGTCCTGTCATGGTCGCCAACTACAGAATGATTGTAAGGCGAGAGATCTTTAGTCAAAAGAAATTCTAATTATAGTCAATTGACCTAAATTAGTTGACGAATTTCTTCCTCACTCTACTTCTGCAGTAAAGATAAAGATAATAGGATGAAATATAAATAGATCAAAAAAGAATTTAATCAGAATTTAAGATAGAAGATATCTAGACTTTTAAGATAGAAGATATCTAGACTTTTAAGATAGAAGATATCTAGATTTTTAAGATAGAAGATATCTAGACTTTTAAGATAGAAAATATCTAGATTTTTAAGATAGAAAATATCTAGATTTTTAAGATAGAAAATATATTATTAAGCTATAATAATTATTTAATTAAGGGATTTAAAGAAATTAGAATGTATTTAACACATTTAATTATTTATATCAAAATTGGACATTATTTACTTGACTGCACTAGAAACGTGGTTACACTACTAATTACCGTCAACATAAAAAGAGCAACCTATAGATTTCAAATGCAGTTTGCCTATGTATATTATTTTTGCCCTATTTCGATCTAGTTAAATAACCAAGATCGAAATGAAACCCAAACTCTCCCTGCCTTCACTACTCATCTATGGAAAATTTAGCACTTCATATTATAGAACGCACTTATAAAACACTGCTGATGTTAGATGGTTTGTATTCACACTGCTATATTCTAACTATCTGTTAATGATATTGCCTTGTGAGGGATACAAATTAAACGTATTAATACAAAATGAAATGATAAGAATGAATGGTAGATTTAAACTGTGAATTGTAAATGAATGGGTTTATTTTGTAGTCTTTCAAGATTTGGGCTAAATAAAAGGAATATTGTATTACCGAGTAATATTTTTTTGTGATCTCGCCTGTTTTATAAATGAACTTCGATCATTCTAATACAATTTTAAGAATTTGTTATTTTTCATAAATCAAATTAAATGGAAACAAGACTTGTAAAATATAATTAAAGTACAAAAAGTTCATATTAATATATGCAATGTTCAAATTAAATCCATTAAAATTTGGAAAGTTAAAATTACAATCAGGAAATTTGAAATTAAAAATACAATGATCAAGTTAAAATAAGGAAAGTTAAAATTAAAGTGAGCAAAGCTCAAATAAAAATATGCAACGGTCAAATTAAAATGTAGAAAATTGAAAATGTAAGTTCCACCGCTGATAAGTTCCACCACGGAATATTCCACCGTCGGACAAATCAACCACGGAAGATTCCACCGCATAATATTGGATTTCATTTACAGAAGGAATAACATTTAATATTAACTGATTTAACGATAAAAATTTTTTGTAGTAACCGAACAACATTTTCATAAGTTAGAAATTTAAATAATTATAAGAATATATTATGTTAAGTCAAGAACTACGAGATAACCTAAGGCGAACATACGAAATAATAGACAGATCAAACGATCTTTTAAATATGAATCAATTAAATTTCTAATAAAATTTAAATAGTTGAAATTGAACAATAAAGTTCCACTGCCCCAGTGACCAACAGTTTAGATTCCGTTTGATTCTCCTTTAAACATATATATGTATGTTGAAACTGAAATTAATGATAATATTTTGTTTGTAACATAATTTTTATTTTATATATATTATCTATCATCCAAATTTTTTGATGTACCAACATATTTTACAATTTAAATCAACGACGATAATCAATTTGACACGTATTGAAATAAAGTGTTCAATTAGTATCGATATATTTTAATAGAAAAAGAAAAATTACAAAGCTGAAACTTTCTGTACTATTTAATAATCTTTTTTGAAACTATTACAAAACAGAGTTTAAATATGATGTGTTTCAACTAAATTTTGAAAATAGAGTTTGTTGTATTCTAGGGGTATTCTAGGATAAAAGCCGAGATTAAGTAGGTTGGACGATCTTATTATCACTACTCGAATTACTTTATATTCAAATTGCACTATTTCAGACTTGTCCCAAATTTAACCATAGTACGTGAATAGTTATACCAGAATAGAAGGTTCTGTAAAAGTTAAACTTTCATCAAAAATTTAATCTTTCATCCACAATCAATATTTATGAGATTACAGTAACTGAAGAAAAACACTATTCAATATAGGAATGCTATATTTTATTGACGGCAATCGAGCACACTGTCGTCCCTAAAGTTTAAGAAGAGTTACCCTAAATTTTTAACATTTAAATAAATTGGTAGCTCATTTTCTACATACATAACATCATCCCCCTTAACAAAATTTAAACTACATAGGAAATCGTTTAGGAGGAACTCCTCTATTTGATCTGTAAGGCAAATAATTTTCTCTTTCATAATTATTAGACTCATTATCTTTACCAGTATCACTACACAAGGGTTCACTTTTTTTGTCACAGTTGAAAGAGGTTACGGGATACAGACCTTCATAAAATAGCTTTAGTTGATCCACATGTCGTTTATAATGCTTATGATTACTTTCTACATGTAGTGCAAGTCACATAGTTTTTTTAAAAACTACACCGGAGAACCATTTAATTTTACCGAAATAATTTCTCATAAGAACATTATCCCCCTCTTTAAATAGTGATACTGGTTTACAAAGTTTATCCCTATTAACAATTTGCTTATCATTTAACATTTTATTTTAAAAATATTAGGTTTCAGCAAGTCTAAAGGCGTACGAATCTGTCTATTGTACAAGATATTAGAAGGTGAATACCCAGTAACAGAGTGAGGAGTTGAGTGATATGTCATCAGGAATTTTAGAAGTAAATTATCTAACTCACTATTATCAACATTTGAAATCTTTACATAATTTTTGAAAGTCTGCACAAATCGCTCAGCTTCCCCATTACTTTCTGGATGATATGGAGCACATTTAATATGAGTAATATCACAAGAGTACATGAAATCAGAAAATTCTTTAGATATAAACTGGGGGCCATTATCGCTCACAATTTGTAAAGGATAACCAAAACGGGCAAATAAAAACTTCAGCGCTTTAATTAAATCAAATGAAGTAGTAGAACTCATCTTCACTATCCCAGGCCATTTTCTGTAAGAGTCTACAATTAACATGAAATTATGACCTCTGAAAGGACCTGCAAAATCTATATGTAGGCGCTGTCATGGACCTTGGGGATACTCCCATGAATGTGAAACATGCTTCGGGAGATTATTTCTATGAGTTTGAAAAACAATACACGATTTTATCATAGTTTCAATATGGTCATCTATATGCGGCCACCAAAAATAAGATCTTGCTAATCCCTTAGTTTTAGTAATTCCAATGTGATCCTCATGCAACAAATGTAAAAATTTACTTTGCAAACTATGCGGTATCACCACTCTATTAATCATTAAAACAACTCCTTGATCAGAATTTAATTGATGTTTTACTTTACGGTATGAAGCATAAGCAGGATCATCTGGGAAATTGCAACCATTTACAATACAGTCATGTACAACAGATAATATTTTACCATTCCTAGTAGCTTTAACAACATCTAATGAAGTCACAGGATCAGGTACTTGTGATATTAGCAAAGTTGATTGAATGGTTTCCTCAGGTTTTGAAATGTCATGTGACAAAGGTAATCTAGACAATGCATCTACGTTACAATGATCTTAAGAAGCTTTAAACTCTATCTTATAATTATAAACATTGAGGATGATAGCCCATCTCAGTAACATTGCTGCAACCAACGAAGGCAATTTAGATTTTTCACCAAATATGGCTAGAAGTGGTTTATGGTCCGTAACTAAATTAAATGTTGCTTTGCCATACAAATAATAGTGAAAATGTTTTACTCCGAATATAATAGCCAGACCTTCTTCTCTCTAAGTTTACAAGAAGAGTTTAAGATTATTTGATCTAAATGAGCCATATCTCTATTAAATTCATCAAAACTACAATGTTTAGACAAAACATTAAGTCTAGCATTAAAATCATGTATGGACTCATTTGGCAAAATTTTAGCCTGTCTGAACTCAAAACGTTCACACAATACATTAGGAAGTTTTACATATTTAAATTTAACTGCATTTAATAAACTTCCACTGTATCAAGATCACTGAAATTAGGTAAATTCCTTAAATAATCTTCAGTTTGGCGTCCTATAGAAGTATAAAATATGTCTAATTAACCCTGCTCAGCAATTATTTTAGCCATCCTAATATACCTGTCATAGTTTCTTTGCCAAAACTCCCACTCCTCTATCATATTTAAGGCAGAGTTGTTTAATGGAGTTAAAGATGGCAAGCCAAATTTATAAGCCATATTTATCAAGTTGGAAAAACTGTAAATACTAGCAGAACAAAGAGCTATCAGTGGACAGAAATTTTAAATAGATATTTAAGAAATTATACTCATCTACCATACCAAACGGCATACTATTTTGTGCATCTGGAGAAAGGGTAGATTCATGCGTTAGACCTGAGCATGACCGCAGTTCCACTTCTCAGTCTAGATTAGTCTCTGCCACAAAGTAGTTAGAAGAATTGAGAGATCATCCCGCCTCGGTCCACACGATGGGTAGGTTGGGTACTTCAATTCCAATCAGCCTTGTCAGCCTTGTTGTATTTTAGATGTAATTACCTGTAAGGTTAATAGCCGAGATTAAGTAGGTTGTACGATCTTATTATCACTACTCGAATTACTTTATATTCAAATTGCACAATTCCAGACATGTCGCAAAATTAACCATAGTACGAGAATAGATATACGAGAATAGAAGGTTCAGTAAAAGTTAAACTTCCAACAAAAATTTAATCTTTCATCCACAATTAATATTTATGATATTACAGTAACTGAAGAAAAACACTATTCAATGGCAGGTTCAATATAGGAATGCCATATTTTAATGACGGCATTCGAGTTCACTGACGTCCCTAAAGTTTAACAAGAGCTACCCTAAATTTGTAACATTTAAATAAATTGGTAACTCATTTTCTACATACATAACAGAGTTAAGCAGGTAAATTGCGGTACATTAACAAGATTCAACCTGAAACCCCAGACATACGAATAAAAATCATAAATTAAAACTCTCATAAGATATATAACTAGATTCAACCTGATAACACGTAAAGAGTTTCTTTTGTTATGCAACATGTTGATATAAATGCGGTGCAGCAGGTGTCTGATTAAAAAAGACATTAAAAACATGCTTGCCATATTGCTGCTTAACATTAACCTTTTCAATAATGAAACATAACAAAATTTATTCATGTATCAAATATTAAAATTTGAATTTTAGTGTTTCTGTTGATAGATTCAAAAAGCTAAATTTATCAGTGTTGCCAGAGGTTGGGTTTTCCAATACCAGCGTCATAGACTCATTATATTTAAAAGGAAGATTTATTCGTTTATAATTATCAATAACCTAGACTTAGAAATACATTTTAAAATAAACTGTTTATATATACAGTTTGTTTGTATATTTTTTTCAAAATGGTGGAATCTTCCACGGTTGAATTTTCCACATCTTGCATTTAACGGCGGAGGAATCTCCCGCGGTGGAATCTTCCTGGTGGATCTTTCCGCGGTGGAATTTACCGGCCACGCTAAATACATATACAATTTAATTCCTTCATTTTTTATAAGTGAATAGAGTATTTTAGAAAATAGAGCATTTTAGAAAATAGAGCATTTTAGAGACTAGAGCATTTTAGAAAATATAAAAATATCATAATGTTATTACAGTTGGATTTGGTCCTCTAGAATTTCTCTTTGGTGACTGAGGGGATGATGAAGGAAAACTCCTCTTGATTGCAAGAGCCATCCGCTGTTTGAATAATGTTCGTTTTCTCAAAAAGATGTCTACATATTGACTTCATGATTGATGAAATCGTACTGCCGTACGCTCCTGTGCTCAAATATGTATTTAAGCATTACCATGGGTGGAGTATTTCGGTCGTTTACGGTTCTCCGCAGCCCCAGCTGCTGATCTAGCTTCAACTGCAGTATCAATGAAAGGTCATCACCTAAGCCATGTCCACGAGGTTCGAGCACTGAAGAGAGTACTGCTCTCTGCAAGGCCCGTTTCACCACATCATTTATTGCGTCATACCTTAATTGGGTGATACCCAGAACTTTACCTACAGGATAGACCATGCCCTTGTTTGACATCCACCCCATTACCTCAACTACAAGAATCATTTTCACAAAATCTAGCATCCACTCTGAACGCAATGGCTACATTCAGGATATATGGAGAAAGTTTTTTTCATAATAATGGTATGGGAATCAAATTCAAACCAACTCCAGTTCCCATACAAGATTCGGATAACAGTCGTGCTCTCGTCCCCTGGTCAGCTTTAGCTAAATGACTGCATGGTGTGACTGAACTCATTGAATGGACTGGTACCAGGAGATCAGTCAGTAATCTTCCTTTCCCTATATCAACTGCATCCTAAAGCTCTCCAGTTTCGACCTCATTAATATAAGAAAGATTAGCATCAACCATATTACTCACAAATACATTGAAGATACAAAACCATGTAGAACAATATCTTCAACTCTCCTACAACCCAGTCCACCAAGTCTGCCTGTAGACTTGCTTAAACCACACCAGCACTATATGTCTGAGTCCTGTTGCTTCAGACCTTCTCAAGTTTACTTCGTGTCTGTAAACTGGAGAAGCTAGTATGAAATATTGCAACCTCGGAATGAAGAAAGCATATCCCAACATTATTTCGTCATGATAAATATTCAATTGATTTAAATATTCTACAAGATTAATCCTCTAAGAAGAGAAAAAATTAGTTGATTTCCCAAGTATTTTTACAATATTCAAAGGATTTTCTTATGTGTAACACTTTTCATGGAACTAACTTTTCTTCAGCTTCAAATAACATCTATTCAGTTAAAATTGATAAATAAACTTTCATCTTTTATAAAAGTTTATAAAAGAAATTTAAATAGCGACCTTTAAATTATTTACGCTGCTACCAACCCAATATTTGGAAGAAGTTTCTGAATGAAGTTGTTGTTATGATATTGTAATTGAAATAGCCTGGATTTATAGCTCGTACGCTATAAACGCTACAAATTTTCAAATACAAATAAAGTGAAATTGCACTTGTTGCATAAACCCTATTTTGATATGAAAGCTATTTTAAATAGATATGAAAAGATTTATCCAATTATTACGGCAATGGAAAACAATAAATAATATAGTATATTCCACAGATAAAGAGATAATATGAAATTTATAATTTAAACTAAATAAGAGAAATTTATCAATTGCTA